>SEMN01001494.1:0-49956 GCA_005408345.1 Macquaria australasica
AATTAGTTTAAATCAAAATTGAATCTTAGATCAAAATATTTTAATATCTTTTAAATCAGTCTTTCGCCTGCCACCAAAGCTTCCCGAAAGGTTCCCTGTTTGCTGGGTAAACACATCATCCAGGCTAAAAGCAACACAGCTGCAGCTGCTGAATGCAGGAAGGACAGCTGGCAAAAAAAAACCCCGACTGTGTGAATGTGTGAACGTTAAATTAACAGGCTTATAATATCACTGCCTCATCATTAGGGCACAAGTAGATCTGACTATAACCTACTTACATTAGGGTATTTCATTAAATGAATGTGTTGCTTAGATGTATTCTTATTGCGTGTATATTACAATTTGAGCCTGATTCTTTTCAGCGGTGAAAAGCAAATAAAAAATAAATATAAAAACATAATTTAGCGGTAAATAAACTTACATCCATCTCTTCTAAGTACAAAGCTTTAGTGCTTCAGTCTCTGTTGACACAGAAACTATCTCTCATATAAACAGAGTTCCTCTCATGATCCACGTACCGAGCTCCACTTCTTTTCTATTGGTGATGTCATTTTCCAAGAGACCTGATTGGTCAGTAGGCGGGGCTTTAGTACGCGTTGATCTGTTATCTCGAACATAACCTGCCCCGAAACAGGTGTGCAGCATCAGTTACCATGGCGATTTACCCCGGTAAGAAGTGAACCACCGTCGTAGTCCTGAAAACCCAGAGTTGAAGTTACCTCGCTAACCCCAAATCCTGCTTTCAGTTCACACTGCTCAGAGGGGAGGGCAGGTATGGAGGACCCAAAATTATTTATTCATCAATGAACAAATAAGCAAACCCATAGCCAAATGCTACAATTAATACACAAATAAACAAAAACAATAAATATTTGAATTGGTAAATAAAAGAATAAACAAATAAAAGTTGAAATTAATACATAAATAGATAATTAGATGAAAAAATCATACAGTTTGGTAATTAATGAGGAAATTAAATGATTTCTACATTTCTACAAATTTATTTTTATTTATTTCTGTATTTCTTGGACAGAAATTTAAATTAAAACAGGATCAGATGTCATTAAATAAATTTATATTGAATTTAATATTATATTTAATGTCCAGTGAAGTTGGAACAGGTGGAAGGAGAAAAGCAGAACTACAGCTGGGAGTCGTAGTCCTCTCCTCGTTAGTATAGTGGACAGTATCTCTGCCTGTCACGCAGAAGACCGGGGTTAGATTCCCTGATGGGGAGGAACCTTTTTGGTCAGTTTAGACTTTCTTGGTAAAAAAAGAAAAAGAAAATTCCACCAGAGTGAAAAAAAAATCCCCCAGGGGATTAATGAAAGTACTTCTTCTTCTACATTTGCCAATACATGGAAACAGCGCCACTAGCTCAATAGATTTTCATGTTGTGGCCAAAAATGGTATTGCAGCCTGTGGTGACTGGCTCTCTATAGATCATGGATGTCTACAGAGAACTAGACACAGCGTCGGAGGCGGGGCCCTGTTCATTCCTATGAAAGCTGCTCAGTGGCGCATGAAGCCAAAAACTTTTGACTTCCCAATGGGATGATTTAATTACACGGATTGGTCACTATGTCAAACTGGCTTCAAAGCCTGGCGCACTTCCTGGGGGCTTGCTATAGATGGATACTTCATGTATCCTGTCATGTCCAAGCCCCCAGGAAGAGCGCCAGGCTTTGAAGCCACTTTGACATAGTGACCAATCCGTGTAATTACAATTTCCGGGTCCGTCACGTGATGCACACTGACCCCAAGAGACTTTTTCCTATAGACTTACGTTGTGAAAGAGATGTCTGTAAATCATCAGATAATTGTTTTTTGAGGTACAACAACTCGCCAGTACGAACACTTAAACAGCCCTTATTTAAATCATTATGTCCTAAAAGTTGTAAAATGCATAAATTGCCGAATCCAGAGTTATAGAGTCTCTGTGGTTCAGGTGAGTGAGCCTGAGACGGAGCAGTTGGGAGGCGGGGTTAAAGGAAAAGCTAGTGCGCTCGCTCTATGGGCCACACAACGCGGAAGCTATGTGGAAGATCCGACTAATTTTATACCCGGGAAGTCGAACTATTTTGGTTTCATGTGGCACTGAGCAGCTTTCATAGGAATGAACGGGGGGCCGTCTCCGACGCTGGATCCAGTTCTCTTTACACATCCATGCTCACATCACAGCAGCAGAACACGAAACACACAAGAACAGTTCAAAAGAACAACATCAAAACACAAGTACTAAACAGTGTGTCCTTTAACATGTGCATGCACACAATGAGTCTGTAAGGTTTGCACAATGAAAGAGATGTAATCTCCACACTGTAAAACATCCTGCAGTCAAATCAACTGTCTTTAATTATGAAGTTTTGAAGGTTTTGGTTGTACATTATAATAAGTCACGAGGAGACCTGATCAGAGTTCAGTATATTTACATTAACGATGTAGTTCCAGCTTCACTACAAATCTCTGGGTGCTTTACTGTCTCAGGAGAATATTAGGTGTAAATAAAACTACAGATTCAATTTTTTTTTACCCAACTGCAGTTGGAAGTGGACTATTGTTTCATCCCTGAGTACGGTCTGCAGGCTGCATACACCCCAGCAGACTCCAGCAGTGAGGGGGAGAGGGAGCAGGTAACAACCAAACATTACTTTACTGGCTTTGTTGGTGGCTTTATTATACCGTATAATGTGGCTATATGAATACTTTACTTTTAACAGTATTTATTATAAATTCATACATATTCTATCAGCCAATAGGAGTGCGGGCTGCAGATATTTTCTGCAGTGTGGAGCTCAGCTGTCGGCCTTCGTGAAGTGAAACTCAGAGTCCGAGTTCACAAACAGGAAACAGGAAGTCATGATCTGACCGCGGTGTGAGAACCGCTTGCACCACGAGATAATCAGACCTGAGCGCTAACATGTGGAACTTCCTGCTGAAACATCGGAGCATTTATAAATGAAGAGCAAACAGAAACATTCAAATGAATAAAAGATCATTCAAATTCTCATTTTCAATTCAAAGAAGCAAAGTGATCCATAATTTCAAGGGCTGGGTGTTGTTTGATTCTGTTGCTATGGTGATTCTAAATTAAGACTTTGTTAATGTGTTAATGATTATGAAGTCTAATTTCAGATACAATATCTCAAACTTTATCAAAATAATGAGACATAAAGTCATGATTTCATTTTCTTATTTTTATATTTTCTATATTTCTTATATTTTTTGTTCTGCACTAATGTACCGAGGTGAATTACTTGCTTGGCAGTAAACCCAGTTCTGATTCTGATTGTGGTTTCATTTTCATATTTTTTCAAACCAAATTGTGGTTTTTGTTTCTTTCAACTAACAGTGGATCATTTTTTACAGTGTGCAGTTTCATGCGGCGTTTGGGTGCCAACGGTTTGTCAGTGTGACTCAGTTCATCATGAAGATCGTTCTGCTCCTCCTCGCTCTCCTCACAGGTACTTGCTCTCTGCTGTCCAACACTGATTATTATTATTATTATTATTATTATTATTATCTTGACTCTATATTTCTGTCTTTGTGTTCTCTGTAAACCTCTTTGGATCCACTGTGTTGTGTAGAAGAACATCAGTTAGTTCATGTTTCTGTTTCTGTCTCTTCTTCATGTCATGTATTTGTGGTAGATTTGACCTCCAAAACATTTTTGTTCTTGTCGTTTTTGTGCTTTTTCTTTTGACGGAGACTCGTTCATTTCACTCCACCTGTAATATTACTATCAGTTATAATGAGTTATAATTATAGGTTGAAGTCAATGTCAGAGTCAATAGAAACATTAATTCAGCTGTGACGTGTGACCAAAGATCATCTGCAGCCCCACACTAACCGATCAGATACCAGCTGACTGATGAACGGCAGTAAACCAACATGTTGTGGGTTTATTGTTAGCAGACCTTCCGTCTTTATTGTCTCATGTGGTAAATTTGAGTTGCAGCTCAGCAAACAGACGCAGTGAAGCATCTTCACACACAATAGCAATAAAAGATATAAGAAACAGTAAAAACAGGTCAAAAGAAAATAATAAGACAAGTGAGGTCTTTTCAATAAACAAGCAGAATTTAGATGTTAACAGTGTTTTTTGTCTCCACAGTCAGTGAAGGCATCAGCAGCAGAGTTGAAGGTCGAACAGGTCAGAACGTCACTCTGTCCTGTAAATACGACATCATGTATTACAGGGAGCTGTCGGTCTGCTGGGGTCGAGGAGAAATACCAAACTCAGGCTGCAGCGACCTGCTGGTCTCCACAGACGGATACAAGGTGATAGAAGGGACCAGAGCTTCCAGCAGGTATCAGTTACTGGGAAGACTGAATGCAGGAGATATTTCCCTGACGATCCTGAACGTCTCAGAGGGAGACGCTGGACGGTACGGCTGCAGGGTCGCGATACCCGGGTTGTTCAATGATGACAAACATCTCTTCGATCTGATCATTGAGAGAGGTGAGACGCTCGTTTCAAAAGATCCTAAAGTTCGCACACATTTGTTCTTATTGAAGGACTTGCGGAGCATCAGACAGCAGACTGCTGCCTCCCTCAGGTCCTGGACTCATAGTCTGACAGACAGCAGCTCTGTTGAAGCTTCATCTGTTGGAGAAGATGACGCTGATACCCCGGAGGTCCGACCCTCCAGAGGTCCAGCGTCTGTGCATCTCACTGAGTCTGAACACTTTATTTCCTGTCATGTGTCAGGTTTGAGGGAATTTTCTGCAGATGAATGATTCATTTTGTTTCTGATAACTAATAACGGATCAGTTGAGAGGGGGCTCAAACAGGAAGCTCCTCACAGAGGAATAAAATGTTCCTGCTTTAACTCAGATGTTCTTTCATTAGTTTGATCCACAACAGCACAGCTGGAGAGTAACATGATATTTTCTGCTGTTAATGTTCCACTGCTGATCTGTTTCAGCTGCACAGACGACCACATTAGCAGCAGCACACAGAGAGACGTCTGCAGAGCTGACAACAGCCACTAACATAACAGCAGGTAACACGTCACCGTCACATTCATAGTTATTACTCTCACTGTTAGTCAGAGTGTTTGGTGTCAGATCAGTCTGTTCACACAGAGCGCTGCAGGGATGATGATGTGTTTCTGAAGTTAGCATCACCTGGTTCCCTCCACAAACAGCCAATGGGATGTTTCCATTGGATTTTGGATTATTGCAGAAAACATAAGTTAATGATACTGACACGTTTTATTCAGCAAGATAATCTTCACAGTTGAACACCACTTTGATGATGTTTAAAGCGTAAATACAATCTCAAGAAGTAAAAAGCTAACATTAGGCTATAAACCAACTACACCACGGTCACATGACTTCAGCGTCTCCACCACTGAGCTTCCAGCTCTGACCTCTTCTACAAAAGCCTTTGGGAAAGTTTGAGTTAGAACAGTTTGCAGTATAAACCCAACGAGGCTGTAAAGGAGGACGAGTGAGTAGATGAGTTTCTGTGTTTGGCGTGATGACGTTTAACGTCCCCGACAGCCTCTGGAGTCTCATTTAGACTCTTGTTAGCAAGTGAGTGGGGTATTCACTGACATGGAACAAAACATGAAAATCTCTTCAGCTTGTGTTAACCACAGACCTTATTTCAGGCATCAAACCAAAAACCCATTCAAGAAACCCACTGACTTCCAGACGAGGGAGCAGGAAGCGCTAACATGCTAACTCATTTCTTTCAGGGCTCGTTGCTGCAGAACTCTGTAAACCTTTGACTTCAGTGTTTCTGAACCTTTTTTCGTCGTCATGACATCATGCTGCTGACGCAGCTGCTCTAAAAACATCTGCTTTCACTTCCTGGTCCTGCAGGTCAGATGACCTCCACAGAGAGACTCCTGACTTCCTCCTTCAACAGCATCGAGGCCGAGGTGAGAGAGAACATTAATGTGGTTCACCAGATTCATCGAGACAAATTCACTCATTTTATGAAAATAATGAGAGAGGCTTCTTTCATGTTGGTATGTTGTTGTGAGGAACAACACGTCTGGAACCAGTGGATCCTCATCTGCAACTTTACACAACAAACGAAAAGTAACGTTTAGTGGGAATCAGTGCTAACGTTAGCAAGCTAGGCTAACTAGCAAATTTGACATTTGGTTCCTTCCAAATACTGAATGTGGCAAAGAGACAGGAAGCTTAAACCGCTAATGGTTGATAGCTAACATTAGGAGGAGAGGAACAGGAAAAAACACTGCGTATCAACGTTTGTAGGATAAACTGTTTGACGTCCAAAAACAATTTTATGCTCTTGTGAAAGGTTTAAAACTCTGGAAAGTAGCTACAGTTTTAGGTTTTCATGCACTAAAAATGGTGAAAAGTTCAATTCCAGTTGGACTTTAAGACGTAAAGATGTCCCAGTTAGTGTGTCTGTGTGTGTTAGCAGGACAGCAGCAGTGTGACGATGCTTCTGGTGTGTGTTCTGCTCGGGTTTGCTTTGGTCGCAGCAGGCGGGGTCGTCATTATCGGTAAGTCCAAAAGAACAACAGTCAGCGCTCCCATGACTGTCCTCATGTCGCGCCACTCACAACAGAGAGGGAAGCTGCTGCTCTTAAGTTTCAGCTGGCTAACCCAGAGAGGAACCAGGCGCCCATCATGGAGGTCATGTGAAGCGTTCACAGCAGTGGCTCGTGAAAGAGTCTCTGTTCCAAAGCTTTAGTTCTGGAACAGAACCTGGATGTTCTGGTTTCTCTTGGCCTCTCTATGATGGGGGGTCCTGGTGCTCTAAGGCTCCAACCCTGAACCACAACGTCTCCGGTTTGCTGCTTGTCTTTCTTCATCCTTTTCTCCCTTCAGCTCTTTACTGTCGACCTGCTAATCAAAACATCAAAAGATCTCTTTCATTCTTCAGAAAGCTTTTCTCGTAATTATGAGTTTTAGAAGTCGGAGGAACCAGACACAGATCTCGTTATTATTAGATGTGATCAGTTTTCTACCTCGGTCACATCAGAGAGCAGGTGACTTCAGATGGATGCTGCATTGAAAGGAAAGGAAATCAATAATCAATATGGTTTAGAGAACTTCATGTCTGTTTGAAAACATAAACATATGGGCGGATCATTTCAGTCTGTCCTACTTTTACATCAGCTGTGTGAAGCTGTAATAAACTTAAATGATCCTTTAAATCTTTTATCAGAGCAGAACATGAAAACTTGAAAGGAAATGGCGTTCCACCAATCTGGAAGAATCACGTTAGCCTGGCAAGACAGTCTTAAAATTTATAGGAAGGCCCTCCATAATGCCAGAGCAGCCTACTACTCATCATTAATAGAGGAAAATAAGAACAACCCCAGGTTTCTGTTCAGCACTGTAGCCAGGCTGACAGAGAGTCACAGCTCTGTTGAGCCATGTATTCCTATAGACCTCGGTAGTAATGACTTCATGAGCTTCTTTAAAGATAAAATTCTAACTATTAGAGAAAAAATTCAGCACCTCCTGCCCTCAGTAGGTACTGACTTATCTTCAAACACAGGAACCTTAGAAACAACTGTAAAACCTGATGTACATTTAGACTGCTTTTCTCCCATCAACCTTAGTCAACTAACTTCCATGATTTTCTCATCTAAGCCATCAACGTGTCTCTTAGACCCCGTCCCAACTAGGCTGCTTAAAGAAGTTTTACCCTTAGTTAGCACTTATTTACTAGATATGATCAATCTGTCCTTATTAAAAGGCTATGTGCCACAGTCCTTTAAAGTAGCTGTAATTAAGCCTCTTCTTAAAAAGCCCACTCTTGATCCAGGGATTTTGTCAAATTATAGACCTATATCTAACCCTCCTTTTCTCTCTAAGATCCTTGAGAAAGCAGTCGCCAATCAGTTGTGTGACTTTCTACACAACAACAAGCTGTTTGAGGATTTTCAGTCAGGATTTAGAGTGCATCATAGCACAGAGACGGCACTGGTGAAAGTTACAAATGACCTTCTAATTGCATCCGACAAAGGACTTGTCTCTGTACTTGTCTTATTAGATCTTAGTGCCGCATTCGATACCATTGACCATCACATTCTATTACAGAGACTAGAACATTTAATTGGCATTAAAGGCACCGCACTAAGCTGGTTTAAATCCTATTTATCAGATCGATATCAGTTTGTACATGTTAATGATGAATCCTCTATGCACGCCAAAGTTAGTCACGGAGTTCCACAAGTTTCTGTGCTTGGACCAATTCTATTTACCTTATATATGCTTCCTTTAGGTATTATTATTAGGAAGCACTCCATAAATCTTCATTGTTATGCAGATGATACCCAATTATATTTATTGATCATGCCAGATGAAACCAATCAATTAGCTAAACTTCAGGCATGCCTTAAGGACATAAAAACCTGGATGACCTGCAATTTTCTGATGTTAAACTCAGACAAAACCGAAGTTATTGTACTTAGCCCTGAACACCTTCGAAACACATTATCTAAAGATATAGTTTCTCTAGATGGCATTGCCCTGGCCTCCTGCGAAACCGTAAGGAATCATGGAGTTATCTTTGATCAGGATATGTCCTTTAACTCCCAAATAAAACAAACTTCAAGAACTGCCTTTTTTCACTTACGCAACATTGCAAAACTCAGGCACATCCTATCTCAAAAAGATGCAGAAAAACTAGTCCATGCATTTGTTACGTTTAGGCTGGATTATTGCAACTCTCTATTATCAGGCTGCCCCAATAAGTCCCTTAAGACTCTCCAACAGATTCAGAAAGCTGCGGCACGTTTACTGACAAGAACCAGAAAAAGAGAACATATTTCTCCAATATTAGCTTCTCTACACTGGCTCCCTGTAAAATCCAGAATAGAATTTAAAATCCTTCTCCTCACCTTCAAAGCCCTAAATGGTCAGGCACCATCATATCTTAAAGAGCTCATAGTACCCTATTACCCCACTAGAGCACTGCGCTCCCAGAATGCAGGGTTGACTCAGGTGACCCCTGAGACCCCCTTTGTAGACTGCTGGGAGACTTCCCATGATGCACTGAGCTCCTCTCTCCTCCTCTTCCTCTCCATCTGTACGCCCTAATATCCCATCAATGCTTGTTATTAATTCACTTCTTCCCGTAGTTGTGTGCTTTCTCTCCTCTCTCTCTCTCTCTCTCCTCTTCTGTTGCTTTCTGCAGGTATTTCTGCCTCCGGAGCTGTCGAGTCTGGGTCTGTGGTTGCTGCCCCCTTTCTCCTGCTCTGCACCCGCTGCTGCTATTGCTATTGTTGCTCTTGTTATTAGTATTGCTATTATAGTGTTGCTCTTAGTGTTGTTTCTGTTGGTGTTAAGATCAATGCCATTACCACAGCTATTGCTTTACATCCCTATGTGGAACTGTATTGTGCTGCTGTATGTTCTCTTTCCTCCTGCTCTCTCCCCCCCCCCCCCCTTCAACCCAACCGGTCGAGGCAGATGACCGCCCACCTAGAGCCTGGTTCTGGTTCTGCTCGAGGTTTCTACCTGTTAACAGGGAGTTTTTCCTTGCCACTGTGTGTAGTGCTTGCCTAGTGCTTGCTTGCATGGTGGGAACTGTTGGGTCTCTGTAAATATAGAGTCGGTCTAGACTTGCTTTACTCGAAAAAGTGCCCTGAGATAACTTTGTTATGATATATAAATAAAACTGAATTGAATTGAATTGAACATCCTGAAGCAGGAGTCTAGAGTCAGAAATGAAACAGTGTGTAGTGATATAATGAGATTATATAACGAGAGTGTGTAATGAGATTATATAACGAGAGTGTGTAATGAGAGTGTGTAATGAGATTATATAACAAGAGTGTGTAATGAGATTATATAACGAGAGTGTGTAATGAGAGTGTGTAAAAGCTGAAGCTGAACTTCTGTCCTCATTAATGTTGTTATTTCTGGTGTTTTTGTGTCTCTGCAGCGAGAAGTTGGAGGCGACTCATCAAAATGTAAGTTTGGAGATGTGACTCATTTCGATTGGGCAACAGATTGAACTTCTTCTTTTCTTGATTTGTTGATGAACTTTTTCCGAATTGCGTCTCAAACTGAGTCCTCTAGCAGCTTCTGGCCTCGAGGCAGAGCCGCATCAGGGTCTGGGAGGCTGCGGTGAAAACTGCAGCTGCTCTCTGATGATAAACCATGACTCAGCAGAGGCTTCATGAGTACCTTACCGTACCTCGGGGTCGGGAAGCTCTCGGGGGGTCTGTCTCTGAATTATCGTCATCTTCATCTCAGCATCGTCTTCACACGCTTCAGCGATGCAGCGGTGTTCAAACTGAAACTCAGTGATAAGAGAAAAAAGCTGAAACCACAGACCACACGTCAGATTTCTGCCAGCCAGAAGCGGCATTCAGAGTCGGAACAGAAAACTCAGAGTTCAGATGTAACACTTCCATCAGTCACCCTGCAGAGCGTCCTGAATACAGACTGAACCTTTCTGTCTTTGACAGGAACATGAAGAATAAATTCAACCTGAGATTTTCCTCAGAGGTCACTTTGTAATGTGTCACTAAAAACAGTTTGTAGTCATTCATAGTCATTAGTTATTCAGGCACAAAGACTGGGACCTGAGTCTGGGACCTGAGTCTGAGCTTGGCCTTTAATAACCTCACCGCAGGATTCAAACCTGAATGTTCCTGAAAAGTCTGACGTATTGCAGCTGATGCTCTCAGCAGGTTTTCTTTTACCAGAAACAGAAACTGTGAAACAGTGAAACCTCTGAGGTTTCATCTCTGACTGACGTGACATTCAAAGAGCTCGCTGAAGAGATTCGGATGGAAATGTCACAACATAAGCTAAATGTCAAAATCTGAAGTGGAGGGTCACGTGACCAAAGGAGGAGATGCATCTTAAATAACTTGGTTAACCTGAACCGCAGCATAATGACAACCAACAGACAGCTGTTGCAACAACCCAGAAACATGAAAACAGAGATAAAACTATACAATTCAAGACTGAAACACCTGATATGTGAGTTCATATGAAGGTTCCTGGACAGGATGAAGTCATTTTGTCCAAATAAGTGTGTAGAGAAACACTTTGGATTAATCCCAACTCACTGAATATGCAGACATGTGTGCACAATGTATCCAATAAAGATCATATTAACTTGTGTTTAAATGGAAACCTCTCGGAAGATGTAAAGATTTTTTAAGATTTTAGGAGTTCTGTCAAGGACGTTCCTCTGGAGATCCACGAGGGCCTGTTCTGATTGGCTATGTGTGCTGTTCTAAATGTTTTCCCTGCAACAAGAGACAAATTACATCCTTCTTTCCATGCATCATCAGGGAATTACAGGAGAAAAGTGTCACCAAAGAAATGAATGGATCAATAAAGTGTATTTATTGTGTCTGTCTTTCAGCCCTCAGCAGCAGTTCAACAGTTCGGTCTGGTTCAGTACGACTTCGCCCACTCTGCAGCTCCACAGGGGAGGGTCGGCGGTGGAAAACATCTACCAGATAGACGGAGGTAGCGACGGAGGCGAGTACGAGTACTGCCCCTGAAGCTCCGCCCACTGACCTGCTGACCTGGGAGACAGGAAGACGACGAGCTCTGGACAAAAAACATGAACCCGCCAGGAGGCATTGAGGGCTCCTGCAGTCCCTCAGACCACCACCAGGACTTCTTACAGGGGCAGCGTGGACGACACGAAGCTCTCCTGGTTCAATCTGAAAACTGTTTCCATCTGCACCCAAAAGAACTACGAATCCCAGAGAGCATTGCTGTAAGAAGCATCCAGTCAGAGAGCTTCAGATCCGGCTGCCATGTGCTAACGCCGTGCTGACGCCACACGTGATGACATGCTCATGTTCACGTTATAGAGACATGATCTCCATTCACTTTGATACAGTAGCAGAGTGGGAGGAGCTATTTTGGGTTGGGATCAATAAAAATGTAGTTAGATAATTAAAACAGAGTGTAAAAAGAAACAGTTGGTCAAATGAATAAAAATATTTGACTCTTCTATACTCACTCTTTATTTTCCAGCTCCTTATTTCTCCTCTTTGGCTTTTTAGGGAATAAACAGATCAATTATTAAATGTGTGCAAAGACCAAATAAATAAAGCAAATGAAGTTTTAATTCAAAAGTAAAAACAGGAAGGAGTAAAGCTTTATGTTTCTTTTCACACTCCACTTTACGGATTAAAGTTATTTATTCACGTGTTCTTCATGACTTTTGCTTCTTTGTGTAAATGAAAGATTTATTTGCTTCTTGTCATTTAAAATAAACTTCCTTTGCTGCAGTGACTCAGAGATTCTGTTACCTAAGAAATGAAATAAAATGCAGTCGGACGGGTCGGGCAGGTTCATCCGAAACCTTCGTCCCCCCGAGAGACGTCCTCGTCCAATCAGAGCAGTTCGATCAGTCTCTCAGTCAGACACACACACAGGTGAGATTACCATCTTCTTCTCTCTTCTTCTTTGGTTATAATCTGTTTTTATGTTTCTAATGCCGTCAGAGATTGAAGGTTTCTGTATTTTAGGAACACAGCTGCTTATTTTTCATACAGCAGATCTGATGATGCATCGTTCTCATCAGTAACCGAGTCGTTCAGAGCAGTCTGAATATTTCAACCTGTTTTCAATGCAAATCAGTTTCCTAAAATCTCCTGTGACACCTGCAGTCTGTCTGTCTGCAGCTGCAGACTCATTTCTACAACAACGTTTAAACACGTTGATTTAAATGAAAAACGAGTCAGATATTTTTTTGTTTTTACAGATGAAACATTTACAAAGTCGTTCAACTTTTACTTAAAAATGATAAGTGAAGGATCACAGTACAAATACTGCTACAGTATCACACGAGTATGTCCTACATGTGTAGTTGTGCTGCAGGCGGGAACTGGCGGACTGAGTGAGGATGAGCTGGCCGGTGTGGACGCAGCCTCTGGCTCCCAGTGTTTCCTCTGAGGACTCTGAATGGGCCTCTGGGATCTGTGACTGCTGCGACGACATGAGAGACTGTACGGTAACACCGCCATCATGTCACTCAGAGGGACAACGACTAACAGGGACGCTCAGAGATCAGTTATATCTGAAACTGATCTTTACCATTTATACACGCATTGTTTTCTTCTTCACGTCCAGGACTCATAAAGTCCGTCAGTCCGAACACAAAGTCCATGTGTAGCATGTGTAGCGCCGTCCAATCAGGAGCAACAATGTAAGCAGGAAGTCACTGTAGCATCACAAGCTAGCAGAACTTAAGATATATATTTTGTAAATGTATTAGTTTTATATCTGTCTGCAGACATGGAGAAATCTGTGTTTCACAGTTAGTAGCATTCATACAGTTTAGAATGAGAGGGAACTACGTGGTTATGCTAAGCTAACTGACGCTATTTACTCATTTAATCAAATGTTGTCAGCATAACGTTTGGTAATTTGAGTTATGTTGTGTTATTTTAGTGAGATGTGATTTAAAATCTTCCAAAATGACGTCTTTATGACATCAGTATTAATGTGTGTGTGTTTGTCCTGAAGGCTGCTGTGCTTTGTGGTGTTTTCCCTGTTTCGCCTGTAAAACCACTGAAGCGTTCGGTCAGTGTCTCTGTCTCCCCCTGCTGGACGTCTGCGGCTGCATCCGTCCCATCACCATGTCCATGAGAGTCTCAGTACGTCATCACTACGACATCAAAGTGAGGACATAACTCTTTATTCCTGTCTTCTGTGTGTTTATGTCCCTGTGTTTATAGAAGGTCAAGTGTCAACGCTGAGACAACTGACAGGCTCTGAAGTTAAAGCTGCTCTCTGATCAGCCCTGTGTTAAAGCTGCTCCCTGATCAGCTCTGTGTTAAAGCTGCTCTCTGATCAGCCCTGTGTTAAAGCTGCTCCCTGATCAGCTCTGTGTTAAAGCTGCTCCCTGATCAGCTCTGTGTTAAAGCTGCTCCCTGATCAGCTCTGTGTTAAAGCTGCTCCCTGATCAGCTCTGTGTTAAAGCTGCTCCCTGATCAGCTCTGTGTTAAAGCTGCTCCCTGATCAGCCCTGTGTTAAAGCTGCATGACATGAAATGTGATCCAGGAAGAGATTAATGAGATTAATGAGGTTTGAAATACTCACAGACAGGATTTTTCAACTCTGGAAAGTTTTCATGGAGGAAACTGTTTTATCTTTCGTCACTAAGATCGTGAGGTAAACAGCAGAAATACAACATTCACGTTACAAAGTCATCTACCAGGAATGTGAGCTATTTGATTGGCCAACGCAGCGTCTTGCTGGAATACCGGGTGCCAGAACTTTGTTTCCTATTCTTTCCTCTCCCATCAATCATCTCATGACCCCTCAGATTTATCTGGTGACCCTTTGGAGGGGCCTGACTCCTAGGTTGGGAACCACTGGACTAAACTAGCTAACTGTATATAAAAACTAGCTCCACCTCGAGCAGCTACAACAGTAAAAGCAGCTCTAACTTTGAATAGAATCAGACACAGGAGACATTTTACTGCAGAACGAGTACTTTTACTACATGAAGCTGATAATACTTGTGTACTTTTACCTAAGTAGGCTTTTGAATGCAGGACTTGTAATGGAGTATTTGTACATTGTGGTATTGGTACCTGAGTGCTGCTCTGTGGTGTGTTCAGGGCAGTCTGTGCAGCGACTGTTTGTGCTCCACCTTCTGTCTGTCCTGCGTCTGGTGTCAGATGTCCAGAGAGATGAAGAAGAGGAAACTCCCCACGGTGCTGGGTGACATCATCCACCACTTATGACATCATCATCATCATGACATCATTGCTTCCCATTCAGATACAATGCAGTCATTGGTTAGTGGAGTTAACCAACAAGCTCTGTGAGGCCTGGTGTTTGTTATCAGGCAGTGTGGCGTTCACGTGTTAAACTCCCTAACTTTAACAGTGTTTACATGTTTATTAAATGTCTCTGTACGTATAAACTGATTTTTTAAATATTTGTTGTGTATTTTCTGTAATATTTATCAAACATGTCTTATTTATTTCATTTTGTGTTTTTGTCCCAAGACTTTGTACTACTGTTATTTTTCTGCATTAAGTACTTAGTTTATCTTGATACTCAATAGAAATACTTCCTAAATATTACCTTAATCAGTGAGACCCTTTTTTAACAAAGAAGACAATTAAAAAGAGAAGATGATTTAAAAAAAATGTATGATAAAATATATATATGCACATACATCATGTATATGAGGAATTAAAATACATTTTAGTGGGGGAGAGAAGAGATAAATAAAAGGTGAAGCAGAATGTAAAGAAGGGAAAGCTACTGGTAACTATGACACAGTAGAGTATGCAGCCTGGTCCTTTATTTTGAAAGGTCATGCTGTCGCTGCCCTCCGGGCCGCTGGGGGCGCTGCTGCTGCTGCTGCTGCGTCCCTTCACACCAACAGAAGAAGAAGAAACTCAAACACGTGGTTTCCTCGTAGTACGCGTGTTGTGACCGGCTAACAGAGTTCAGATCAGAAACAACTGAAGAAGTATCGATTAATTAGTTTGATCAGACTGTTCGATCAGAAATGACGAAGACGAAGAAGGAGAAGGTTTGTGCGGACGCAGAGGAGGCCGAGAAGTCCTACCAGGAGCTGGTCGCCAACGTGAACCCCATCGCTCAGCCGCTGGCCTCCAAGAAACTCAGCAAGAAGCTCTACAAATGCGTCAAAAAGGGTAAAACGCGTGAGCTGCTCGGCCTCTGCGTCGCTTCCGATTAATCTGGCGTTTAACAGGTTATTGATTGATTTGTGGGTCAATATCTCGGGAAGCAGCGTCTCCTCGTGTCGCCAGGAGCTGCTGTCTCATCGGGTGGAAATATTAAAATTGATCCTGTATCCAGTGTCTGAGTTTGACCTGGTCCTGTGTTTAGCATCATGACGCCAAACAGTGAAAACACACCTGGTACGAATCGTTGATCATGATTGATTCATTGAAATATCTATTGTTTAGGGTTATTAGCCATTCTCTCAGGGAAGCCTCCTCATGTTGACGACCGCCCACCCAGAGCCTGGTTCTGGTTCTGGTTCTGCTCGAGGTTTCTACCTGTTAAAGGGAGTTGGGTCTCTGTAAATACAAAGAGTCGGTCTGGACCTGCTCTACATGAAAAAGAGCCCTGAGAGAACTTGTATAAATAAAACTGAACTGTCTGAATGTCTTGGGGCTGAGGTTCCTCCCTCGTGAAGGCAGCAGAGAGAAATAAATAAAACGTTTCATCAGATGATGTTTAAGCTGCTCAATTCAGGATGAGTCAAAATGTGTGTTGCTTAAAAATGACTGAGGTCGGATTGAAGTCTGGTTCAGTGTCTTCGTGGTCTTTTCTGTCCTTCCAGCTGCCAAAGTGAAGAACATCCGCCGAGGAGTGAAAGAAGTTCAGAAGTTCATCAACAAAGGAGAGAAAGGGTGAGTCCGCCATGTTTGTAGCTTCTCATCGACGCTGGTGTTTGAGTCATAATTGTCAGACCATCTGTCCGTTTCACTGCTGATGTAAAAACCCAAAAACAGTAATAGAGTAGATGTAGTAGTGGAGCGGTGTTTTGTGTGGTTACTGACCTGTCTGTCTGTCTGCAGGATCGTTGTGTTGGCCGGCGACACACTGCCCATCGACGTCTACTGTCACCTGCCAGTCATGTGTGAGGACAGGTGTCTGCCGTACGCCTACATCCCCTCTAAGATGGTGAGTCTGCCACCGCGAGACGAACCGCCGTGACCGTTTGTTAGATATTCGTATGATGTCACGTGACTGCGTTGTGACTCAGAGACGGACGAGTGTGATTTTTCGTTTCCTGTCTGGTTTCAGGATCTGGGTTCATCTGCGGGCTCCAAGAGGCCGACCTGCGTGATCCTGATCAAACCCCATCAGGACTATCAGGACGCCTACGACGAGTGTGTGGAGGAGGTGTCCGGCCTGCCCAAACCACTCTGAGACGTCAGCCAATCAATGAGCAGCTCTGAGGTCGCATGCCTTCCCACTTTAAAGAAGCAGTCCGGCGTTTTAGGAAACCCTCATTTCTCATCAACAAAACCGCTTCTCTTCCTACAGCTGATCAATAAACTACATGTCGATCAGACACAGGTGGAGTTGTTGGAAGGTGGAACTAGGCTAGCAGTTTCCCCCTGCTTCCAGTCTTTGTGCTAAGCTAGGCTAAACCCATCCTGCACCACCTGACTCTGAAGACGACGGAGAACAAAATGGTTTTAATAAACGTGTCTTTCACTTCCTGATTAGATGATGATGTTGTCACCTCTGGCCAATCAAACTTCAGACAGCACAAAATAAAATGATCTTTATTTTTTCTACAAAATACAGAAATGAATATTAGTATTTCAGTAAGAAGAACAGTGGCGTTGCATTGTGTTGTGCAGGTGATCAGATTGATGAGGATAGGATGAGATGTTGAACAGCAAACTGCAGATTCTCAGTTTAAATGTTTCCTGCTTGATGGCGTCAGAAATCTGCGCTGACGTTTGATCAGTTATCAGAAAAGGTTTGTTTCTTCTGTAATTTGAATTAATTATTCTGATTTTCCCTTTTTCGCACAATCTTTTTGTCTTTGAGCTCTGATGGATTTCTGTGTTTCTGCTGTTTAATATGTTTAGTTTTAGTTCTTTATAACGGTGAGCGATGATCAGCTGAAGTGTTTGTAATTAAAAGAAATGTGAACGGACTCGACTGATGTCTGAAGCCTCTTTCTCACTGTTGATCCTCAGAAAAGCATTTTAGTGAATCCTCCTGTTTATAATGTTTAACATGTGAAATCATTTTCTTTGAATTACGATCAGCTGGTTGATGTTTCAGTACACAGTGGAATCACGCTGATCTATAAACCTGACAGACAAACTGAAGGGATGAAGTTGAGCAACCTCAACATTAAACTGAAACGCTAAATGTGGAGAACAAATTCTCAGTTTAAAATGTGGAAATTATCTTTGTAGATCTGTAAGTTCATAGTAACGCTCTGTGATGTGGCCCTAATTATAGCGAGTGATCAGTTGGTGTAGTCAGTGCTAAGCTAATGTAACCAGCCAATGTGAAGTTTGTTTACAGGGAAACAAAAAGAATAAAGTTCCCAAAACAATGAATATTTATTAAAAAGTTAAAATGGAGCAGTTCCTTCAGTGTAATAATCAATAATAAACACGATTGAACTAAAATATCTGTTTCAGACAGTTTGTATTTTAAAGAATGAAAATAAGCGTTTATTGTTTTAGGAGTTTATATCTTCATGTTCTTTGGTAATAATATAATTTACAAGAACATATTCTCGAAACATGTTTGTGATTCAGTCTGCTGCTGTTTCATGTTTCAGCCACACGGTGGCAGCGTTGTATCATCTTCTAAAACAGAACTTCCAGCCGTGACCACACGGTGGCAGCACTGTGCAGCACAGAGACACCATCACCCAAAACTCTTTTCCTCCCTAAATGTTCTTCATCTCCCAGAGAAGTTCTTCACCCGGACAGTCGGAGTTATTATCAGGAGGTTTCAATGATTCCTGACTGATCAAGTTACGAACTGGATCCTGTTTGATGTTCATTAGGGGACACGTCTCTGATGCCAAACCAGCACCAAACCAGTCCCACAGCCAGAGGACACTTCTCTGCCGGGCGTCTGATCCCCCAACAATTCATTAATCATTAAAAAACAACAGTATGGGTCAAAAAGTCAATATTTACATTTGATTTAATATATTTCATGTTATATATTTTGTTGGACAGAACTGATGAAGTTAATTTTATGATCCTGCTGATTCACAGCAGTGATTTTCTTAATTTATGAATACAATAAAAACAGTACAGAATATTACAGGAAACCATCTGGACAGCCACAGTAATCAAAACAAAACATATGGTGGTTGACTGGTGGAGATAACATGTTTTTCCAGGTTTCCTCACAGGAGTCCATAAAGAAAAAGTACAAACATGTAATAGTAAGTAAATACTTTGTACTACATTTCTGTGACAGCTTGAGTTACTGCAGATTTAAAGTTCCTAAGATGTGATGAATTGAATCGAGTAAATCACCCGACTCTTTGTAGTCTAGTATATATAGTATATTTAAAATTAGCTCCACATTAACAAACTACATCATCAAAATACTGCATACACATTAATGCATCAGTACTAATCTAATAATATATGTAACATAATGTCTGCAGTACTTTTACTTCTGATACTTTAATTATATTTTGCAGATAATACTTATGTACTTTTACTTAATCAACATTTGAATGCAGTATGTTTACTTGTAACAGAGTATTTGTATAGTGTAGTATTACTACTTTGAATACTTCTTCCAACACTGTTACTATGTAGTACTGAATGGGGACACAGGGATGTCAAGGGTCCTCAAAGATGACTTCTTGACTCAGTTTTACTTGAAGGTTCCTTGAGGAATTCCAGGGACATCTAATGAGGTTTTAGAGGTGGTTTCAGTTTAATGAGATTCCAGGGCTTCTTGAAGAGGATTCAAAGTTCCTTGAGAAGGACCCATCAAGAGGCCCATAAACCCCTTTAAGGACACTGAAACCCTGAGTTTCTCCAAGCTTATTTAAGAGCATTTAAAGTTCCTTAAAGGTGTTCCAGAGACGAGGAATCCTTGAGGTTGTTTAAGGAGTGAGGGTTTTCCAGGATAAGGAGGTTTGAGATATCCTTGAGGGGATCTCAAGCTTCTTTTGGGTTTCCAGGGTTTCTTGAAGAAAAAGGGTCCTTAAAAGGGGTTCCAGAGTCCCATTGGTTCCATGGGGCCCCAATGCTTCTTAAGAGTTTCAAGGACTTCCAGAGCTTTTTGAGAGTTTCCAGAGCTATACTTGAGGAGGATTAAGAGCTCCTTAAGGGGGCTTTAAAGTCCCTTAAGGGCAGCGGTAGGGGGCTTTGTGTGCCCTTTTTGAAACAAAACCTTTATTTAAACTCAAGGAGCTTCTGCCCATGCTTCATGTTTGCCCCAAAGACACCAGAAACACCCACAGATCCCCCTCTGGCTGGCTCAGGTGTTGCATTAAACCTGAACCCAACTGTGAGTCTGTGGGTGGGAGAGGGGCCCCTTCTTCTGTTTGGCCCCTGGCCCTAGCAGAGTCTGGCCACACCACTGTGGATTGTGGTTTATTCCTGTAGTTCAAGTGGCCTTTCAGGAGATTTCAGAGGTCACTGAAGAAGTTCAGGGGAACGCTGATATCGAAATACTAAATCTACCTGATCTGAATGTGACTGGACGAGTAAAAGTCTGCAAAATGACACCTGAAAGTGTATTTATGTCTGTCAGAGCAGGTGTAGTGAAGCGCTGAGCAGGAATCCTGCAGCACGAGGACACAAACAGGAGTTTTTATAACCTCCTGTCTGTCCTGTTCAGACCTGTCGTCATCATCTCTCCACCGTCATGTTCATAAACTCCTGTCAACACTGACAGACAGGCAGGCAGACAGACACTTTCCACTACAGACAGACAGACAGACAGACAGACAGACAGACAGACACTTTCCACTACAGACACACAGACAGGCAGACAGACAGACACACAGACAGACACTTTCCACTACAGACACACAGACAGGCAGACAGACAGACACACAGACAGTCAGGCAGACAGGCAGGCAGGCAGACACACAGACAGGCAGACAGACAGACAGGCAGACAGGCAGGCAGACATTTTCCACTACTGACACACAGGCAGACAGACAGGCAGGCAAACAGGCAGACAGACGGGCAGACAGACGGACACACAGACAGGCAGACAGACAGACAGACAGTCAGACAGACAGGCAGACAGACAAATCTCTGACTGGATTACTTTACCTGATCAACACGTGGATTATGTTTATTTGCTTCACTGAAAGGCCTGAGGTCAGCTGACAACAGGTGACGTTAACATGAGGACTGACTGCAGCTTCACTGGATGTGAACATGTAACGACTCCTCGGCCACGATAACAACATGTTGGCTGGTTAGTGTTCGTGTTGTCTGACGTTACTGTTGTGTTGATTTGATGGTGATTTATTAAAAGGGAATCACGAGTGAAGACGAGACGTTAACGTGTTGTTTACTTTAACGTTACACTTGATTGGCAGAGACTCAGCTGCTAACGGTCAAATGTTATGTTACAGTAATATTAATAACTTTGTTATAACCTTAACGTTACGTTTGAGCTCTAAGTTAACGTAGCTAACATTAAAACGGTGTTTGCTGGTTATAACGTGTCTGTTTAACTAACGGATCAATACTGTTGAGAGTTAGCAATCAGCAACAGAACTCAGCTGCTCCGTTACTTGGTGGCTGACGGTAAAGTTACCTAGTTTACTAACTTTTTGTAGTTTTAGTTGACCCACATCTAAAAAATAAATCTCTCATCTTCTCTATACTGACGAGTGGAGTGATGCCAGCCTCCCTGGTCTCTTTGCTCCTTTCAGTAAAGCCATTAAACGCAGCACAGCCGACAAACACAGTTGCTGATTGTAAACAACACCCAGGTAAGATGGCGGACGCTTATGTCATGAGTTATGACGTAATGGCACATCTACTATTTTATATCTATGCTTTCAGGGTCCTTGAAGGATTTTAGCAGTCCTTCAGAAGGTTTTAGAGTTCCTTGAGTGAGACCTTTTCGGGTTTCTTTAGGGTGCTTGACCCTAAAGAAGAGGTTCGACGAGAGCTTGAGGTGGTTTCAATGTTACTAGAGGGAGGGCTTCAGACCATAAGAAGGTATCAGGGGTCCTTAACGAGGTTCTTCAGGAGCTTGAGGTGGTTTCAAGCAAACTTTTTATATGTTTTATCAGCCCTGGAATAAGCTCTAGGGGTCAGATGGTGTCATGGGTCTTAAAAGGGGAAGGACCCCCTTTGAGGGAGATTCAATGTTAGTTGAGGGAGTTTTAGGAAGTTCCAGGTCTCTTTGAAGGGTGTCAGGGATATTCAGATGTCTTTGAAGAGGATACAAGGATTCTTTAAAAGGTTTCTAAAAAGCTGAGGTGGTTTGGAGTGTTTTTAAATATGTTTTAGCAGTCCTGGAAGATGTTCTAGAGGTCCTTGAAATTGTTATATGGGTGTCTGGAGAGGTCTTTGGGACTTTGATGGTTTCAGCTGTCGTTGAAGAATTTTTAGGGGTCCTTGATGTCGCAAAAGGCTTCTAATAGGAGGTTTCTCTGTGTAACTAGGAAGAGTTTCAGGGGCGGTGGGTTTAGAAAGGTTGCTTGAAAAAGCCTTTCAGAAAGTTGTAGCAGTCCTGGAAGATATTTCAGAGGTCCTTGAAATGGCTCTATGGGTCCCTGGTTGATGTTCTAGCAGTTCTCTGTGGTTTTAGGTGTCTTTAAAGGGGATTTAGGGATCCTTGACACGGATTAAGGATTTATTGGGGCAGTTCTGGCAGTCTAAGGGGTTTTCAGCATTACTGGTGGTGGGTTTCAGGTCCTTGAAGAAGTTCTAGGAGACCTTGCAGTGTTTTCAGACATTTAAGTGGTAAACTCAGCACAGTCTGATTTATATCTGACCAAAATGTCATGAACAGGCGAGTTTCTGTGTCTCATCTGAGAAGAAGAAAAACTAAGAAGATAAACTGGATCAGATGTGGTTCCACTGTAACGGACGCGACAGGAAACATACGGGTCGTCTTCATTAAAGCTGTCAGGATACCAGCATGACGAACCGACCCCCAGCTCACCTCTCACAGCACCCACACCTTAAAAAATCCACCATAACACGTTACAAGTCTTTCAGCCAATGAGGTGAGAGATCAGTTTCTATGTTTTTAAAGTAATTTTGTAGAAACGGGTCTGGACATTTCCTGAAACAAGCTGATTTATGGATGCAGGTGAAATAATCTCCTGTGATGGCTGTTTGTTTTCCGCTTGTTTTAAAGTTTAATGGTCTTTTCTGTCTCAGGTGTCGACACACACACACACACACACACACACACACACACGTTATGACGTTATGCAAATGTGAGGCAGCCAGCCGTCAGCCTGGCGGTTAGCAGGTCGACCGCACACACTGCAGCGCTCTGCCAGCAGCTCTGTCAGTGCTGACGTGCCCCTGAGCAGGACTCCTGAGGAACCCGGTCTGAGCTGAACCTGCTGCTGAAACCATCAGTTCATAACAAAAGTCTAAACGGATGTTTCTCACATTTTTATATGTAAAGTACGCCGCTGTTTGTGTTGGGGACGAGGTTTTACTTCATTTTTTTTATCAACACGTATTTACTTAAAGTACCAAAAGTCAGATACTCATCATGCAGAATAATATATATGATATTATTGGATTACAAGTATTGATGCATTAATGTGATCAAGGTAAAGGTGAAGCTACTTTTAATCACTTCATATTCTGCTGGTTAGTGTTGGGAAATTCAAGAGGGATCAATAAAGTTTATTACTTTATCCATTTGTTGATTATATTTTGTATTATTGATTTGAATCTGTAAAGTATAAAGTACAATATTTGCCTCTGAGATGAGTAGAAGTAGAAACTATCTCTCCTGATCTCTTTAATGTCTGCTGTCGTCTTATTGGTTCCCAAACATGCTGATATGTTGCTGTTAGCATGTTAGCATGTTAGCACCCGTCAGATTACCAACAACAGTTTTGTCAAATTTCACTCTGAGCTGATGAAATGCAGCAGGAGGAGCAACCGGCTCACAGAGAGGCAGCAGACGTCATCAATACACAGATCGATCGATCGATCACACACACACACACACACACACACACACACACACACACACACACACACACACACACACACTTTTAGCTGCTAGTTTTGCGGCTCATTTCCTGTCTGGTTCAGTCTGTGTTTTTCAGAATAAAAGCTGTAAAAAGCAGCAGCAGACAGTCAGAGCCGAGCCGTGGACATCAGCTGACACCAGCTCCACATGAAGGACCATGAGGCTGTAGCTGCTGGAGGTGAACTAAGCAGCTGTTGGCTAACGTGTTAGCATCTCTGAGTCTGAGTCTGAAAAACTAGATTATATTAAATATTCTTATTATTATAGATTATAAAATGGACAGGAACAACACCTGAACACCTGCCTTTAATCGTTACAAAATCATTCATTGTATCTGTAAATGAACTATAATTGTTCAAATTTAAAATGGGGCACATAATGACTTGTTTAGGACTGATGGAAAGTAACTAAGTACATTTACTCATGTACTGTACTTAAGTACACATCTGAGGTACTTTACTTTAGTGTTTCCATTTTATGCCACTTTCTATGTCTGCTCCACCAAACCTCAGAGGGAAATGTTGTACTTTTACTGCAGTACATTTGTCTGACTGCTGTACTTACTTTACAGATTACAGTTCTTCATCTTCCTGTGCAGTGAAAACCTCATATCTCCAGATGTTTGTGATGAACTGAAGTTCTTCTTCTGAAGCTGAATTCTTTCTGAGCCCATGAGAAGTGGACTTTTTAGAGATACGTGTTTCTCACAGGACAGATGATGATCTCATAGACCATGATGCATTGCTGCAGATGAAACCAGCCAACAGGATATAAAGGAGCTCACCTGAGCTCCACCTGAAACATCTACAGCAGGAACATTAATCCAGAAACAGCAGCTGCTGATAATTCTCACATACTTTTACTTCAGTAAGGTTTTGAATGCAGGACTTTTACTTGTAGTGTTAGTACTTTCTTTTTACTGTAAATTGTGCTTTTCCCTGCAGGACTCAAATCCTCCTTCATAAATTTCATACTGCCTGCAGCCCCCCCGCTCCCTCATCTCACCACTCATCACTCCACATAGCCCTCAGCTTACAGCCACTTCATACACCTACACCACAGTCGGGGCTGGGCCCATCTCCCCATTTCACACCCGCAAACACCTCCCGTTCAGCCCCCCTACCCCCTACAAGCTCAACCGGGCTGTTCCTCACAACATCCCAGGTGAGAAACGAACTGAGGAAGATGAGGGTGGGGAAGGCGGTGGGCCCAGACAGCATCAGCTCCAGACTTCTGAAGTCCTGTGCGGACCAGTTGTGTGGGATTGTTGAGCACCTGTTCAACCTGAGTC
Source organism: Macquaria australasica (assembly GCA_005408345.1). Lineage (NCBI taxonomy): Eukaryota > Metazoa > Chordata > Actinopteri > Centrarchiformes > Percichthyidae > Macquaria > Macquaria australasica. The sequence goes on from SEMN01001494.1 coordinate 24,923, forward strand.
TGAAGCTGGGGAGGGTGCCAAAACTGTGGAAAACATTGTGTCTGGTTCCTATGCCAAAGACCCCACACCCCAAGGACCTCAATGGCTACAGGCCAGTGGCATTGACCTCTCACCTGATGAAGACCCTGGAGAGACTGGTCCTTGTCCACCTGCGTCCGCTGGTGAGCCCATGTATGGACCCTCTGCAGTTTGCCTACCAACCCCGCATTGGGGTGGATGACGCTGTCATTTACCTACTTCACACATCCCTCTCTCACCTAGAAAAGGCTGGAAACACTGTGAGGATCATGTTTTTTGATTTCTCCAGTGCTTTTAACACCATCCAGCCCAGGATTCTTGGGGGACAAGTTGGAGCACGCTGGGGTGGACCATCACCTGGCAGCATGGATCCTGGACTACCTCACAAACCGGCCACAGTATGTGAGGTTACAGGACTGTGTGTCTGACACACTTCTCTGCAGCACAGGGGCTCCACAGGGAACCGTTCTGGCGCCTTTCCTGTTCACCTTCTACACAGCGGACTTCACCCATAACACTTCGAACTGTCACCTGCAGAAGTTCTCTGACGACTCTGCCATCGTCGGCCTCATCACCAACGGGGATGATAGGGAGTACAGAGAACTGACCCAGGGCTTTGTGGGTTGGTGTCAACAGAACCGCCTCCAGATCAATGCGGGTAAAACCAAAGAGCTCGTGGTGGACTTTGGCAGGCACAAACTCCCTCCACCTACACCAGTGAACATCCAGGGAACGGACATTGAGATTGTGAGATCGTACAAGTATCTGGGTGTTCACTTGAACAACAAACTGGACTGGTCAGACAATACGGACGCTCTGTTCAAGAAGGGCCAGAGCCGTCTCTTTCTGCTCAGGAGACTAAGGTCTTTTGGAGTGCAGGGGGCGCTCCTGAGGACTTTCTATGACTCTGTGGTGGCATCAGCCGTCTTGTATGGGGTGGCATGTTGGGCCAGTGGCATCTCTTCCAGGGATAGAAAGAGACTGGACAGACTGGTAAAGAAGGCCAGCTCTGTCCTTGGATGCCCTCTGGACCCAGTGGAGGTGGTGGGTGGCAGGAGAATGGTGGCCAAGCTATCATCACTACTGGAGAACACTTCCCACCCCCTACATGTCACTCTATCAGCACTGGGCAGCTCCTTCAGCGATCGGCTGCTCCACCCTCGGTGTCTGAAGGATCTAATCTACATTGACTGTCAATAAGCAGACTGTTAACTACTTTACTTCATCTGCTGCTGTGCATTATCTTAATACATTTTTTTTTTATTCATGATGTTATTACTTCATCTGTTGCTGTGTAATACTTTCATGTACATGTATATTATATATGTGCAATATTTTTATTTTTATCTTATCTATTGTTCATACTTACAAATGCACTCAGTCACTCTATTATTATTCCTGTCTATACTGTGTACAGGACTATTTTCTATTTATTTTTATTGTATTTTATTGTATTTTATTATTGTATTTCTATATATGACACTTTTTCTGGCTGTTGTAACGCTGAAAATTTCCCAGCTGTGGGACAATTAAAGGCTTATCTTATCTTAAACATGACTGTGATCGAACCGTCTGACAGCAGTGTGTGTGTGTGTGTGTGTGTGTGTGTCCTGAGGACGTGTGGAGTGTAAACAAACGGCACACTTCTATGGGAGGCTGATTAGGGTGAAAACATTGAAACACACACACACTGAAAACGTGCACACTCCACCACCTCCACCCACTCATTAACTTAATTAATATCTTAGCTAAAGATCCACCTTATTCTCCACCTACTGTAGAAATGATTATGGGTGTAACTTCTGGTGAGATGGTAGCAGTAAGCTAGTTAGTCCCAGTGGCTAACCATGGTGGCTATTCGCCAACGACAGTTCGGTCGAAAATAATTCGCCTTCAATTTAGCAAATACTGCTTTATTTTTTGACAGATATTTGACCAAATTAGCATTTTCTAAAACGTCCTTGTGGAGCTCTGGTACCTGCCGTGCTGTTTGCGGCTGTACAAACAACCAGACTAAGTTACACAACAGTGCGTTGAACATGCACCCAGAATAAAAAAGGATTGTTCTGCATCCAACGGTACAGTTTCCAGCGCCTACCTACAGAAGAGGAAAACAGAAGAATGTGGATGAAAAACCTCAACTTGAAGAGACCACCCAAAACTCTGCATGTGTGCTCATTTCATTTTGTCAACAAAAACCCGCATCCTACTTTGTGGTTGGGCTATGAAAGACCACCAGAGAAGAGACGTCGGGTCCTCAAAAGGATTGACAGCAGTACCAGGAGAACATCAGGTATGATTTCAGGTGTAGGGAGGATACAGCATTGTAGTTTTTGTCCGGTAATGACAGACAGTTAGTTTACCTATTTTATGCACAGTTTAAAATGTAAGGCAGTTTATGGCACGGAGTGCAGGGCAGTATGGTTATCTGCATGTAGAAAAACATGTTATTAAAAAACATGTATTAAAAAATCTCCCAGTGTTAGCAGCAGGGTGGGAAATTAACTTTTTAAAATGTGAACATCTACCAGCCACTGACAGATAAATTCACCAGCCACTCGATAGTAAATCTATCAACCACTTTCATAGTTTACCAGCATTTGGCTGCTGATAATTTCCCACCCTGGTTAGCAGCACAATTCAACAATTTTAAGTTATAGCTGTGATAATGTCTCGTGCCCTAATAATTGTGAACTGTATTGTCCCCCTCAGATGAGCTTGACGAGATGGATCGGGATGAGGAGCCATGCTCAACATCAAAGCCCTCCTGTGATGCCCAAACACTGGTCAGACCCAGGGATGGAGGACCACACCTATTCAAAAGGAATGAGGACACCATCCCCTGTGGCAGATAGTATTTTGGAGAGTGATGCAGACTCCCTCTTGTATACAGGGATTCCAGTCATTGAGTTTCACACACTTGTATCCTGTTGTGTCAGGATTAGCCATCTAGGCAGCAGGGGAAGGACCCAAATGCAGACGGGACAGGCAGACTGGTGCAGATGAACGATTTATTAACAAAAGTAGCTTACGCTCAAAAACTGCAGGAACACAGAAACACAGCAGGAGACAACACGAGGAAATGCAGGCAGGAAGGCAAGAACAACACAGGGAAACACCAGGCACACGACAAGGAGAGACAACCAACAACAATGAACCACCAGAGAACAAAGGGAGAGGACCGGTATATATAGGGGAGGAGACAACGAGGGAAGCAGACACAGGTGCGTAACAAGACACAGGTGATTCCAATAAAACACACAAGGGAGAAACAAACACAGACTAGCACACAGGAAACTTCAAAATAAAACAGGAAACAAGAACAACAACACACAGTCCATGATAGATCATGACATGTTGTGGACCAACAGGATACAAGTGTGAGCGAGCTCACTCCTGGAGGAGCGCAGGGTCAACTTAATCATTGCCAGCTGACCAATGAGGAGGTCACTCACACACGGCTCATTGCTCACGCCCACATTCATGTTGAACGGGCAATAAGGCGTCTGAAGGTGTACAAGATTCTTTCTCAGATAGTGCCAATTAACTTGATCCCAAAAACTGATAAAATGCTCAAGATCTGTGCTGCACTTACACATTTCATTTAACATTTTCAAAAACTCTAATGAGGTACAGCTACACTAACAGTCCATCTAATACAGAACCCTCAACAGGTAAAGAGACGGATGTAGTTTTACCCCAGAAAGAAAGCAGAAAAGGCTTCTGAAAAACTATTAAATGCTGGAACTGGGACACTTAAAACTAGAGCTGTTTAGTCGATTCATTGGTTATTCAATGGAAAGACAACTATTGGTTTCAGATTTCAGCTTGTGATGTGAGAATTTGCTGATTTTCTTTGTCAATAAATGAAATGTCTTTAGGTTTTGGACTGTTGGTTGGACAAAACAAGCAAATTGAAGTGAATGCCAGTGTTGTGTAATTTTTTCACTGTTTTTTAACATTTTACTGATAAAACGATTAATCCAGAAAAATAATCTGCGTAATCTGAGTAATCAACACTAAAAATAACCATTAGTTGCTTCCTACTTGAAATCCAGTGAAATTAGTTCTAGGTAGAAATATAAAATGTGTTTTTGTGTAAAAATGTTTTTGTTCTTGTTGCCACAGTCCCAATAAAACTGAAAACAAACAGAAGTCTGTCGTATTTTTTTCTAAAGTTTGAACTGCCTTTTATGCAGAGCTCTTGGCATTTGTTGTGTTGTTATGATGTTGTTATCTGCTATCTGTATTTTTAAAAGATTCAGGTATTTGGGGCAGAGCTTCATCTTCTTCATCTTCTCCAACAAAGTCATCCACTCATCTTGGAAGCATGTGAGAAAAATAAATATTCTGGAGGTGTTTCATGTGTGCGTCTGTATAGTCTTTGTCAAATGAAATGTCCAGCTCCAGCTGCTCAGCTGATGTCCAGATAAGCAGCTTGCAGTTCTGCAGTCTGAGGAACATCATTGTCAGCTGGATCTGGAAGAATAAATGTCAAATAAAATGGCTTACAATTTGTTTTCTGTTATCTGTCACATTAGTTCACACATTATTGGTAACAATAGTTTTCACCCACCTGGAGGTAGTATCCACTTTGCCCATTTGGAAGATTGAGGTACTTCCCATCACTTAAGCATCTCATGTCACCATTTGGCCGACCAAGAAACTCTACAAGTGACACGGCACTCAGGGGACACTTAATCTCAAGGAGCTGTGCTGAGTCCAAACTTCCATCTGGGCTGGCTCCAGACCAGGGATGGTCAGGACACAGCACCAGTCCTGTCCTCTCCACAGTGTGCCCTTGAGGCTCCATGAGCCGTATGGCTTTGTCCTCATTTTCATTTCCATATTTAGTTGCAGTATTGCCAGTGAAGGTGGAGTGCAGGTGTTATTTTTGTGGGTTAGTAGTGCTCCATTTGGGGATTCTCTTTGCTGTGCTGGCAGTCAGTCGCAGCTTCCTTGCATCATGCCACAGTTGTGATGCTCTCTGTTCCTGGGTCTCTTCGGTCAACTTCTCCACCTGAGCAAGGCTTAATTGAACATAGGTCTCATAAAAAGTGAGACACTTCTGACAGGTTAGCGTTGTGCCGTGTTCTGTATGGGGCAGCTGTAGACCACACTGGCTCTGAGAAGAATCATTATTCTCTACATCTAATGTGTAACATCTCTGAAGGAGACCATCTGTCTGCAGCTGAAGTAGTGGGGCCGTCACAGAGGAACTGACATAACTTTTAAATTCTTTGTGATCCTTGAAAAGTTTGGGGGGGCGCTGATGCTGATGAGCCTGGATGAACGTGGTCTGGTTTATGATGTGATGTGCTTCACCTTTTTCATCTCTACATTCTTTCTTGTGCCTGCATTCCACTTCCTCTGCACATCAGTACATGATGTCCCCATCTTTCCGTCTGACTGCATTCTCAGCCTACGTTAGAAAATTGCCCATTATAAAATACACTCAGCAGTTGCAAACTTTCATTACAAAACACATTGAAAAACAATAAAACTATCAGAAGAAGTTTTACCTTCCACAGTATTGCAGCTGCGTGGCTGAAAGATCACCCTGGTCCTGCAACATATGAGGACCCAGCTGTTTGTATTTCACCTGACGCTAAAACTAAAACCCAGGCCCGGAGATGTGGGACTTTAAGGCTCTGACTAGGCTCTATGTCTGCTTTAAGGTAGATAAGGTCGTGTCCCACCTTACTGTGAAAGTACTGATACACCTCAGAGCTTTTCAGATTGTTCATCGCGTCACCATCTGTAGCAACGGAGTCAATAAAGTAGCTAGATATGCTAGTGTACATTATTTGAGGCCACTTCTTCAGGTCGTCCTCCCGTCCCTCGATAGTAGAAGGCAGAGGTATGATCACGTTATCCCGTCTGAGGTGTAACAGGTTGTGTTCCCACAGGTTTTATTTCACAATCAGTCTAAGAAAGAAGATTAGTTTACTGTTACCATTGAACCTGTTCTGGTTCAATGACAGGACGCACTGGAAGTCATGCCCATAATTCACACAAGGCATCATGGGGGTTAGGAAGAAGGCGGATAGGATCCATAATATGATGAGGCTTTAAAGATTACTCTAATTTATATTTTTAAAGATTTGAAAACTTCAAACTCCAAAATGATAAACTGGCTTCTTCATTCCTCTCCCTAAATCTTATTCATTTATTTTTAATTTACTTCATACTGTAAAGTACATTTACTACAACTTGTATAATGAAGTACTGTCTGGAACATGAATACTACATGTACTGAATGAACTGAATTTTATCAATAAAGTGGAAAAAGTAAACACACACACACACACACCATGTTGGGTGTAAACAGCTGGATGATCAGCAGTATTGATCAGCTGATGGTATCAGTCAGTCAGAGTGTGCTGTCTGTTTACCGTCACATACACATCAATGGGCGACATGATGACTAAACACACACACACACACACACACACACACACACACACACACAGACTCACTGTAACTGCTGTCTGCTGCTGTGTGATTGGTCCTTAAGCTCCTTTAACATGTGGAAACATCTGGATGTTCAAATTAATATGAAACAACAAACACAAACAAAGTTAATAAGAGACTACGTGGTTCTTCATACTGCACTACCTTTATTAGTTTGCAGGTTTAGATCTGACAAAATCAATACACGATCAACAAATCAATATAATGGATTTTTACAGATGACAGACAGAAAATCAACAGCTGCTTTAAACATCTGCATCAAAGACAATAATCCAACAATCTCACACACACACACACACACACACACACACATATATATGTATGTATATACACTGTTAAACACGTGACCAACAGTTAGTTCATGATAGCAACAAAGTGACAGGTAATATAACTGGATAGATTTTAAGTACTACAGCTTTGATTAGAAAGTACTGAATAAATTAACTACAGTCAGACAAACGATGAGTTAAACAGCCCAGAAATTCATAGAAATACTCTGATACAAGTAAAAATACTGCATTCAACATTTTACTTCAGTAAAAGTACAAAAATATTAGTATCAGAATATACTGGAAGTACCAAAAGTAAAAGTACTCATTATGCAGAATAATATATATGATATTATTGATTATAATTATTGATGCATTCATGTGTGAAGGTGGAGCTCATTGATCTGATCTTAATCAATAATAATACATCACAAATATCTGAATCTGCAGTAAAAAGTACCATATTTGCCTCCAAAATGGAGTAGAAGTACAAAGTAGCTGAAAATGGAAATACTAAAAGTAAAGTACAAGTACCCCAAAACTGTACTTAAACACAGTACTTGAGTTACTTTGTACCACTGTGTAACACTGATGAGTACATTTACTTTAAGTACATTTTGTTGATGATACTTTTACTTGAAAAAAACAACAATCTCAACTCAAGGGCCACTTATCGTCTGCTGAAGAAGACTGTGTGATACGGTCGAAAGCACCGGAACCGGCGAATGCAGTAAGTGGACCTTGAGTTGAGATAGTTTGAATGTTCAGAAACAGACTGATTTCATGTTTTAATAAATTTTATACAAACACAAAACTGTTAAATACTTTCATCAAAATAATGAGGGAACAATCAATCAATAGTCTGATCATCTGTTTTGATAACCGAGTCATCGTTTAAGAGATTGATCGATGAAAAACTCTGTTCTCTGGAGTCAGTTCCTCCAGCCTCTCAGATTTTTAATCAACATCCTAATCAATAATCGAAATGATTGATTTGTCACTTGGTTCTGTGACACAGTGTGTGTGTGTGTGTATGTGTGTGTGTGTGAGCTCACCTGAGACCAGGTGAGGAGGAAGGCGGAGCTTCTTTCCCACAGATCAGTTTACCTGCTGTGCCTTCACTGTCTGTGGGAAGTGTGAGCGCTGCCTGAGTGTCTGTGGGATCTGCTGACTGAAGGACTGGCAGCTGTAATTTGCTGCGTCATCTCTGCTGCGACTTGTTTGTTTGAAGGTGCTGATGTCACCATCCCTCGCCGGCTGGTGATCTCAGTGAGAACAAAGAACCAGAGCGACCAGTTCAGAATCCACATGTTCAATAATCATTTTCACTTTTCACCGAGGAGAAGCAATCGATTCTGTCAGCCAATCATGTCACGCTGCACTGGTCATGTGACGCTGGTGCTTGAAGTTACAGGAAGTAAACAACAGTCATGTTCTGTTCTCTTTCTTACTTTGAAGAACCACATAGTTCATTTTCAGTGATGATGATGATGATGAGGAGGAGCTGCTGCTTGTTTGTTTGTTGTCGGCACATTTGATTATTGATTATTGATTATTCTATTGTCCTCTGTATGTTCTGATAATGTGAAAGTTTTTTTTAAGCTTAGTCTTTCAGTGAGATTTCCTTCTTTAACTGGTTTAAACTGAACTCTGATGAGTAAATCTGTGACATGGAGGCAACGCTTGATTCAGTTTCAAAAATCAGTTTTTTTTATTCCAAACACAAACATTCAACTCATATTTACACTTTAAAAAACATTCACACACTTTTTTTTACTTTAAGAAAATATAAAAAAGATAAATACAAACATCCACAGCTCTGTACAGCGAGCTCAGTGCGTTCTGCTGCTTTGAATTCAACCAAACTTTAAATTCTGCGTCAGTTCTCGGTGTGAACACGTGACGTTCTGGAGGCGACGCCGTCATCTTTGTGTCACTGCTGGAGAACCAGAGAGTCAAGGGGCAGAGTGTCCACAAAGCCCCCAGAGAAGAGAGGCTCACACTGGGCCTGGAGCTGCTGCAGCTGCTGGGCCTGCTGGAGCTCCGCCAGGAGACAGGACGCCGTCTGCAGGTCCACGTAGAGTGGCGGCAAGCTGGCCTGAGGGTCGGCGAGGGAGGAGAAGTGTGGGGGAGTCGACTGGGAGGAGGAGAAGAGAGGAGGAGGAGGAGAGGAGTGATGGAGGGAGGAGTGGAAGGGAGGAGAGGAGCTGCCGGTGTCCCACTGAGGCACCACAGCACCGGGTGAGAAAGAGGAGACGTATCCCTGAGCAGGAGGGGGGGGGGGGGAGGCGCGGTCCGGTACATGCATGTACAGCGAGGGGGGGCCATCATGAGGAGGAGGAGGAGGAGGAGGAGGAAGGAGGAGGGAGTCGTGAAGGTGACTCATGAAGCCGCTGAGGCCGGGGGGAGCGTCAGAGAAATCAGTGCCACCGCCGCCACCGCTGCAGTGTATGCTGGGAATTTTAGGACTGGGCTCTGACGAGGAGGAGTCAGAGGAAGAGGAGGAGGAAGGTTTCTTTCCAGTGGTCATGGTATCAGCCTTCCTCTTCCTCTTGCGGCGAAAGTTTCCGTTGTCAAACATCTTCTCACAGTTTGGATCCAGAGTCCAGTAGTTTCCTTTACCTGCAGAGAGGAGGAGGAGGAGCAGGGGGAGGTTAAAGAAAAGAATTAGCAATTGTTTATCTTCTCTTTCCATCACAACATGAAAGAAAAACCACTTTAGGAGCTTTAAAACAAACAGCACAGAGAGGCTTTAACGTCTCCACCAAACTCCCTTTAAAAAACTCTTCGTTTTATTTCTTTTCTTTATCTCTTCACGAAGCTCTGAGCTCCTCTGTTGTTCACTTTTTATTCTAACCACATCCAGCTATGACCTCAAGAAACAGCCAGGATGGTTTGGTTTGATAGAAACACTATTAACTTTTCAACAACAACTTTTCAGCCAATCGAAGCCTATTTCCTTTATTGATGAGTAGTTCAACAACAAAATAAAAGCCCAGACTGAAGCTTAAATCCTCTGATGGACTGTTAGTTTCCACTCTGCAAATAGATTTTTGATGGAACTGATCTGAGATCAATGGCTGTGAGGTAAAAAAGGATAAAGTGGGATTTGGAACTCACCTGGGCTGTTCTCGTCTCGGGGAACCTTCTGGAAACAGTCGTTGAGCGACAGGTTGTGGCGGATGGAGTTCTGCCAGCCAGCCTTGTTGCGGCTGTAGAAGGGGAAGTTGTCGGAGACGTACTGATAGATCTGGCTGAGCGTCAGCCGCTGCTCGGGCGCGCTCTGTATCGCCATGGCGATAAGGGCGGAGTAGGAGTATGGCGGGCGGATCAGACGCAGCACATCGTCCGGGGTGGACATGGAGAACCAGGGGCTGCTGGGGAGCAGGAGCCTCTGGAGGCTGTAGAGATGAGGGAAGAAGCCTCCGAACACTGGAGGGAGTCCTGGGGGGCCTCCTGGGGGGCCTCCTGGGGGGCCTCCTGCGGCCACAGAGATGGGGCCCAGGTCTTGGCTGTTGAAGCAGAGGTAGGGGTCATTGTGGTTGGTGGGAGGTGGGCGCCATCCTGACACAGACAGGCTGGGCTCAGGAGGAGCTGGAGGGCTGTACAGGCTGAAGTCGGACAGATCGAGGCCCAGAGACGGGAGCTCCTGATGGGGGAGAGAGTGTCCACACAGTGGGGGGGACAGACCCTGCTCCGGGACGAAGGATGCCATGCTGGAAACTCTTTTTTTTCTTTTCCTGTCTGTCTCTCTTCACTTTCCTGTCTCTCTGCATCTATAGGAACCTCTTGCACCTGTCCTGCTCTACACCTGCTGCTGCTCACCTGAGGAACTTATACTCTGCTTCCCCGCCCCCGGATGAGCTGATTGGCTACTGTGCTGACATTCTCTCTCGCTCTCTCTCTCACACACACACACTTTTGCATGCAAATGCACAAGTGTGTGTGTGGTGGGGGTTGATTTGAATAAGAGTAGGTTGAATTCCTCCCCTCAGGCAGATTAGAGCCTGAGGCGTTAATGCTGAGGTATGTCACCACACACACACACAGACGTTGCAGCGTCTCGTCTGGTGAAAGTCTCTGATTCTGAACACTGAAAGTAAAACAGAGTAAACTCCTATTAGTGCCCCCTGCAGGCTGCAGTCTTTATTACAGATTATTACAATACGAAAGTTTGATTCGGTGAGACTTCTCATTATCTCTGATGTCCATCCAGAACAAACGTCCAGAAAGAACAAAGCGCTTTTCTTCAGTATCACAGTGATCCAGTGATAGTTGTCTGAACATCCATGGTCCACTGCAGACAGGAGCTGCTGATGGACTCTGACTACAGGTGAAGAAATATAAAGGTGTCTGTATAGAGAGCATGTGAGGAGCTGTTACAGGGTCTCACTCTCCTGATGGATTTAATTTTGGGTCATTTTCAGGCTTGGACACAGAAAAACGGGGTGCATGTTAAGAGGGTTAGACTGAGTTCTGTCTAGTGAAAAGAAATGAAAATGACTAAAAGCAATAAGTGAAACATTTGATTGTGAAAGGTTATTATGCCACTCAGTAACGGATCAATTAATTCGATCATTGTGAATGTGCTGATTCAGGAGACGCTGAGCAAAAAGTGAAAGTGATCCAGCAGCCTGATGGTCTGAACACAAACAGACCATCAGGCTGCTGTTTGAGGTGTCGCCCCAAACTATTGTTAGACCCAACACACACACACACACACACACACACAGTCAACACATCTACATTGACATTAACAAGTCAACCCTAATCAAAGAGTAAGAACACTTTACTACAGAAAGTGTTAAAAGTTTGTTCTGAGTTTTGGAATAAAACGCTGCTTCTTCAGTGAAACACCAGTAAATGCTGTTTTTATGTGGAACATGTGGAGAGAGCTCTGCTCCTCTGCTGGTTTCACGTCCTAAACTGAACTTTATATTGAACCTTTGTCGCTGTTCATTTGGTGTTTACTTTTCATGTGTTCTTTCACTTGTTTTCTGATCTTTGGATTTGTCTTGTTTGGCAGTTTTTCATGTTTTATTGATTCGGTGAGATTTGAACTTGTTGTTTTAATAGTTGCTGTTTGTGTGGAGCTGAGGGGATCTGAACATAGAGAGCAATATTTACTTCACAACATGTTTAGTTCTTAATGAAACTCCCCAACAGTTTGTACAGGTACAGCTGATCGATCAGTCCATTGATCAATCAGCTGATTGACAGGAAATGAATGGTTGAAGTGATTTTTGCTGCTTTTCCTTTGAATGATGTTAATAATGTTAATGTTGTTAATAATGTTGAGGTTTGGACTGTTGGTGTGAAGGAGTCACTTTGAGCTCTGGATCATTGTGATCAATCAATCAAATCAAATCAATCAAATTTGGTTTCTCTCCGGGACCCAAACAGAACACAACAAACCATGAATGGTTCCCTCAGTCAGAGAGCACGAACACATTTTCAGGTCCAGGTTCGTGAGACGGGGGGGGGGGGGGACAGCCACGCACACAGCATCTCAGCTGAACAGACCAGCGTAGCAAAAAAAGTAGTTACTGGATGTAACTCCAGTTCTATGAGTACATGCATAGCACACAGCATTTGAGCTGAACAGACCAGTGTATGAATCCACATATCATAGCACTGTTATGCATTTTACTCTGCCAATTGGCCCAATGAAAACGGGTCCGTGACCCATTTTGGGTCGCTACCCTAAGTTTGGGAAAGACTGATCTAATGAGATCAGATAGAACAGTAGAACATTTACTGCTTTAATACTCAACACTACACTTTACTGAGTATTTGTACAGTGTGGTATTAGTACTACTTACTATTATTATGGTATTAGTACTATTTACTGCAGTACAGGCTCAGACTACTTCCTCCACCTCTGAGAATACTTATATATTTGCGAGGACCCTCACTGACAGAAGCCCTCAATTTTCAGTTCAGTTTTATTTATATAGCGCCATATCATAACAAAGTTATCTCAGGGCTCTTTTTCATATTGAGCAGGTCTAGACCAACTCTTTATATTTACAGAGACCCAACAGATCCACCATGAGCAGCACCAGGAGACAGTGGCAAGGAAAAACTCTCTTTTAACAGGTAGAAACCTTGAGCAGAACCAGAACCAGAACCAGGCTCTGGGTGGGCGGTCATCTGCCTCGACCAGTTGGGTTGAAGGGGGGAGGGGGGGGGGGGAGAACATACAGCAGCACAGTACAGTTCACATAGAGATGTAAAGTAATAGTTGTGGTAATGGTATTGATGTTAATATTAACAGAAATAATACTAAGAGCAATATTATAATAGTAATACTAATAATAAGAGCAATAACAGTAATAGCAGCAGCGGGTGCAGAGCAGGAGCACGGGGGCAGCAGGCGGCAGCAACCATAGATCCAGACTCTACAGCTCCAGAGGCAGAAACACCTGCAGAAAGCAACAGAAGTGGAGGGAGAGAGAGAGAGGAGAGAAAGCACACAACTACGGGAAGAAGTTGAGTTAGTAACAAGCATTGATGGGATATGAGGGCGTACAGATGGAGAGGAAGAGGAGGAGAGAGGAGCTCAGTGCATCATGGGAAGTCCCCCGGCAGTCTAGGCCTATAGCAGCATAACTAAGGGGGGGCTCAGGGGTCACCTGAGTCAGCATTATCTACAAAGCCCACATCATTACCTGGACACCACCTGGACAACCAGCGGTTGAATGATGACATGCGGCTATACATGTCATCGCTAGTAAGACCAGGTAGGGGTCCAGAGAAAACTACGGAGTCCGACATTGTCTTTGCATATGTACACACCGACTTTTCGTGACCTCCGATTGGCGCAATCGGCTGTCATTACCGCCGACGTGAATAACAATCTTAGCATATTTATGTTTATCCTCAGCCAGCAGTTTTAAATAGGATTGAACGTCGCCCGCTCTGGCCCCTGGATGCATCTGACTGTGGCCGCTGGTGTCGCTAATTTCACGTTTCGCAAAATGGAGCTGCCAATAATCAGAGCTGGTTTCTCAGCGGGTGTGTCGCTGAGTGGAGAGAACCTGTTAGAAACGTGAACGGGTCGGTGGTGAACCGGGGGCTTTGGTTCAGGGCTGTGCTTCTTTCGGACAGTCACCCAGCCTCCCGGGCCTCCCGGCTGCTCGGGAGTTGCCGGCAGAAGCTGCCTCTGGTCGGCTCGCACCGGCTGAGGGTTAGGGAGGAGGAGAAGGAGAGAGACGCCATCGCTAACTGAGCTAAAGTAGCAACTAACTAGCGTGTAAACAACTGTGGGATTAGCGGAAAGTCGCTAACAGGAGACAGATATGAGTGCTTAAACAGAGCTAGTGTATCCTTAAATGTATAGCAGGTAATTAACCGCTACAGTAAAGAAAATATCAAAATTAACTGGGTTTTGCTGGAGCAGCAAAATCTGCTACCAGGAACACAGAAACACCAGCAACCGGAAATGAGACAATACGTTCACGTCAGCCGTCGTCGTTCCTCACCTTCACCTTTAACCAAAAACCCTCAGAAGTTTAACCCTCAGCAGACAGACGTCTGTTCACTCTCTCAGCCTCAGGTGATTCACACCTGTGTGTGTGTGTGTGTGTGTGTGTGTGTGTGTGTGTGTGTGTGTGTGAGATGACAGTTGGCAGTGACAGCAGTAATCTTTGCCCCACGGTGCCTTCGAGGACGACGCAGACAAAACACACAGTCTGAACTATAACTGACTGACTGGGATTATACAGAAGGGAGGGGGGGGGAGAATATCTTTAACTGTCAGTTGAGGGATAGAGGGCTTTAAATGCATTTAACAAGTATTTTCACATTAATAACCAAACACAGCGTCAACAGTTGGTGTCACTAAATTATTAGAGCCTTCATGACGACTATTATGGGATGGATTGTGATGAAGTGTGGTTCATCATTCATGTTCCCCTCAGGATGAACTGTAATAACTCTGCTGATCCTCTGACTTTTCATCTAGCGCCACCATCAGGTCAACAGTTTCAGTTTGTGCTGATTAAAATACTTCCATTCTGCTCCTTCAGAGAAACCAGGGCACTGCTGATGGTTTCATGATGTTTTAATGAGGACAGCTGAGCGACAAACCAGTTGAATCCGACACATTTACAGTGAATTAAAAATGCACAAAGTAAAGTATGAACATTGGAGGCTTGTAAATACAATCATGAAACGTGGGCTTTATTTAGCTCCGCTGAACACAGAACCAGGACAGTTTTTGCCATAAACATGTACATAGTTTGAATGTGGAATATACTTTAAAAGGTACTTTATGTAGCAATTTACATGTATTAATCGCTTTGTATTGCCAATGTGTGAACGGACTGTAATGTAACTTAAAAAATGAGACTTTCCCCGACTTTCTCAGTTGCCTATAAGCCTGTGATCTGATTTCTGTGTAAAGGACTCGGGACAAACCAAAGAATGTGACGTTCCCAAGTGCCTCCTCTCTCTTCAGCTCCTCTACAGCACCAACAGTGTGCAACTCTAGCTAACGTTAGCTTAGAAATGGAGTCCGCTAATGTCAACAAATGGCCAGTGTACCACATGTGCTGTGTGAATGTGCTACGTCATCTGTAAATGCAGGACCTGGTACCTACACCGGCACCCACCACAACACAGTCCAACACAAAGTCCACGTAGCTTGCTGGCTAACGGCTAATTCATCCAGACTCCTGGTAAATTGGCTAGCTTGCCGTTTCAAATTACTTTATCAGCTAACGAAGCAACCAACACCAGATCCATGCAGCGTAGCTAAGTTAGCAAAATACAATCTGAGTGGGTATGTTAGTTGGTTAGCTTGCCAAATTACTTCACCCGCTAATGTGATCCATGATGCTAACGTATGGGGCAGCCAACTACCTAACTGTAAGCTAAGCTAAGCTAAGGTTAGCCAGCTAGCTGTAACTTAGCTACGCAGCATGGATCTGGTGTTGGTTGCTTTGAAATGTTAGCTTATAAAATAATTTGCAAACAGCAAGCTAGTTAGCATCATGGAGCCAATGGTCCAAATGAAATACAGGAACGTTACAGATAGTAATGTTATTCTAAATATGATTGTAAATCACATTCAGTCTCGTCACATCATTGTTTTGGCGAAGTAGCATCGCACAGAAATGAGAATTTAAAACCTTCTCCCCTCAGAATTGTTTTAGAGGTTTTAAAGGTCTGAAAGGTTTATTGTCTCAAACTCTTCAAACTCAAGAACAGAGCGCTGACATAAAGCTAGAAACTGTGGTTTGTAAATGCAAATGGTCAAAAATAAGCAAATGAAGCAACATGTGCAAAAACATTTGTCACCTTCACAGAAGAAAACCTTCCAGTTAACAGGGAAATGATGACTACTCCTGCTAATGTCGTCTGAGGTGGACATTCATCTTAATTCTGCCTGTTGGGTTTCCCTCTGGTTTAGCTTCACTTATCCGGTCTGATCCGGTCTGACCCGGTCAGGACCA
The DNA here is from genome assembly GCA_005408345.1 of Macquaria australasica. Lineage (NCBI taxonomy): Eukaryota > Metazoa > Chordata > Actinopteri > Centrarchiformes > Percichthyidae > Macquaria > Macquaria australasica. The sequence continues at coordinate 41,142 of SEMN01001494.1, forward strand.
GTTCTGTCCAGTCATGTAGTATCCAGCCGGGTCGGAGAGCAGACACTGGTTCTGCTGGCTGGAGCTGCGGTTTTTGGCGTCAATGAGGAGCAGAGGAGACTGGGAGTAATGGCAGATGATGTCATTCACTGACAGGAAAGACTGCACGCGCACACACACACACACGCGCACACACACACACACACACACACACACTTGATTATCTGAGTTGTCCTGACTAATCACCAATCAATTGTTGAAGCTGGAGCTGAAGTTTGTTCACCTGCACTTCCTCTAATATATATATATATATATACACACACACACACCAGAGGTTCAGCTACCTTTACTCTTCCACAGTAACATGTGCTTCGTTTTACCTCCTGGACTTTGAGTCCAGTTCCCAGCAGGAACTGTTGGTTCTGCTGTCGGATCTGGATGTTGTAGACTTTGTCCTGGTAGAAGACCATCAGGGTGAAGGGCTGATTGGCCAGCTGCCGGGTGCTGTCCCTCACCAGGTACGCCCCGTCCTCAACACAGACACAGAGATGGACATGAGGGCTGGACGTCACCCAAAAACTACTCCTGATCATTTAACCGTTTAACTGTGGTGGAAAGTTCTATACTTAACTACAATTTGATGTACTTGTACTTTACTTGAGTATTTTCTTTTCATACCACTTTATACTTCTGCTCCACCACACTCAGATGGAATTATTGTACTTTTTACTGCCCTACGTTTATTTAACAGCTGTAGTTACTAGTTACCTATTTTATAGAAAATATCAAGTCAAATGCACCCCCCAACACTCCCTTATCTTTGTCTTACAAAGAAAAGGAGCAGGAGGAGCAGGAGGAGAAGGAGGAGGAGAAGCGATTAGTCTCTGAGTGTTTTAAAGGATCTGAATCTCCTCCATCAGCTGTGAGTCGCTGCTGCAGTTCCACCTGCTGACAGACTACAGTAACTAACTTCCTGTTGTTGTTACAACACCTGTATTCACCTGTCCCTTTGACCTCACACAGTTTCTTTGTCCCCCTTTAAAATAAAACGTATTCAGATTTATTGCATTAAAAATAAAAGGAAATCATAAACTGTACCGTACTCTTACCTTGCGGACTCGTCTCAGACATCCCTCTGCCTGACCTCTGGTCACTTTACCCACATACCAGCAGGGGTCCAGCTCCTACACACACACACACACAAACACATATTATACTTGTATCTGACTCAACAGACCAGCAGAGACAAAGACAACAGCGCCACTTGCTGCTGACTCTGGAGAACATCCACAGAAACAGCTTCAACTCTGACCTGTTAGTGTCAGTAATAATAATGATGATAACATGAAGGTTATAAAAAAGGATTGATACAAAATATGTTTTCAGAAGGATTTAAAGGTAGATACTGATCCAGCACCTCGTTCCTGCCTGATGCCCTCACACTGACGCAGATTTATAAGGACGCAGTCATTCAGACAGTCTGGAGCCATGACATGCTTTAAAGGTTGAGTTCACTCTTAAACTGCATTCCGTGATTGACCTCCAGCCAATAAAGACATCAAGAGGGAGTAACATGACCTGTTTCTTGGTTGTTGTTGGTCTGTCTGATATATTCAGTGTCTTTCACAGGTTTATAAGAAACTTATAACTTAGAGAGCGAACACACAGCGAGGTGCGACATCTCTTCTCCAGTTCACTGCTCTGCTTCATCTGTCCTTCATCTCGTGTCTGAGGTTCTTTCCTCATATATAGTCTGTTGATAAGTCATGTGACTTATAGGTCACCATGGATACAAAACTGATCATTATCATTAAAGAAACTACAGTGACTATATAGATACAAACATTTACAAGAGAAATATAAAGAATCATGGAACACACAACATCACAACTATCTTTCCTGAATATACAATCTTTACCCATCAGTGTGTAAAAAGGTTGAAAATCATTTTTTAAATTAAATGTATTCTTTCAGCCTGATTTCCATCTGTTCATACTGTGGTGAATGAAACCTTTATTTTAAGAAAGAGATGGAGAAGTGTAGTGTCTTTGTGAGAACCAACTCCAATTTTAAACCATCGTACTGAGGACACTTTTGCATTGTGAGGACTTCAGAGGACCGTTTGAAGGTTAAGACTTGGTTTTAAGGTCCAGGTTGGAGGTTAGACGTTATAGGGAAGCAATGAGGGTCCTCATGAGTATAGAAAGACAAACATGTCTGTCTGGGTGTGTGTTTAGTTACCTGTGTGGGTGCTGCTGTGGGTTGGGGGGGGCGAAACAACTGTCTGTCTGATCCAACGAAGCTGCCTCTTTGTTCAGCAATCGCTGCACACACACATACACACACACACACACACACACACACACAGTCAGTACGTGATATGAGTATGTGATGCATGTGGTTGAGGTTTGGAGAGTAAAGTGGGATTTGAATGTACTGTTGTAACGTCAGCTGCAGGTCGCTGCTGTTTCTCTTTACAGACTCATGTTTTAGTCTTTATATCAGTGTCCATGTAGTCAGAGTCCATCAGCAGCTCCTGTCTGCAGTGGACCATGGATGTTCAGACAACTATCACTGGATCACTGTGATACTGAAGAAAAGCTCTTTGTTCTTTCTGGACGTTTGTTCTGAATGGACATCAGAGATAATGAGAAGTCTCACTGAATGATTCAATATGAGTTTCAGGTCTGACAGTTCAGGTCTGACTGAGTTATCTTTGCCTCCCTTCAGCTCTGTGGCGCCACCCTGAGGAGGCTTCAGTATCTGTCCTGTCCCCTCAGCAGGGTTTAAAAGAAGCATATTTCCTAAAGTGTCGAACTATTCCTTTAATGTTTGTGTTTGTACCAGAGTGCAGTTTGTGAGGCAGAGATCCTGCAGAGGGCATGTTGGGAGGCAGGCTGCTGAAAAACAAATAAAAGAAACAGATTATTAATTACATGATGATTACTGATGAATTCACCCTGCAGAGGTTTTGACCTCTGGTGCAGCTGGAAGCAAAGTTTTATATCTACAAGCAGGTACCCATCCATGCTTACTGCAAAGGGTCATACCTGTCTCCGTGGCGTGAGGGGGGCCCGGGGAGTCCAGGGCGGGGGGGCAGACTTTTATTGTGGAGGGGGAAGGTGTTGTGTTTAGGAGCTGGAAGAGAGAAGAGGAATTTAAATGTGCTAGCCATTTTATAAAAAAGAGGAAACAGATCAAACGAGAGAAAAATAAAAAAGCAGATAAAGAAAAGTCACCTTCATCATGAGTTTGCTGATGAGAGAGAAGAGAAGAAAAGGATCAGAGCTCAGTTGGGACAAATTCACAACCACAATAAAACTCAGAGTCAGAGCAGCAACTTACCTCCCTCCTCACATCAAACCTGTGAAACCAAACAACATACAGAAATCTGATTATTATCAAATACCTTCAGCTGTTTGATCGTCTTACAACTGTTTCATCACCAACAGAAGTAAAAACTGCAGCTAACTATTCTTTTCATTCTGGATTCATCTTCTGATCATTTTCTCCATTAATCCACTGATTGATTGATCACAATGAGCCAGAGCCCAAAGTGACTCCTTTACATTGTTTAATAATATTATTAAAATAAATCTTCACATGCTGGAACCAGGAAATGTTTGGCATTTTTGCATGAAAAATTACTTTTAATAACGATTGATAAAACTGGTGCCAATTCATTTCTATCAATCAGATAATTGATTAATGGACTGATTGATCAGCTGTACTTGTATAAACTGTTGGGGGGTTTAGTTTTGTATGTTTTGTGGAAAAATCTGAATCTGTAAAGTAACTGCAGCTGTCAGATAAATGTAGTGAAGTAAAAGTACAATATTTCCCTCTGAGATGTAGCGGAGTAAAAATACTCAAGTAAAGTACAACTACCTCACATTTGTACTTAAATACACTACTTGAGTAAATGTACTTAGTTAATTTCACCACTGTAAGATGACAACACTGACACACTGGAAACAAATATGAATGTGAATTCAAACACGATGAGATATTTAAGTGATTGGATGAAAAGTATGTTAAATGTAATAATTGAATGTGAGGTGATTGGATGAGCGTCGTGTGTGTGTGCTCACCTGTTGGGAGGAGGTTTGACTGAGGAGTTGCTCCTGTTGATGGAGGAGGAGGATGGAGGAACAACAGGAGGTTTGGACCAGGTGGGAGGATCGGGGACGTCCGGCTGAGGCCTGAACACACAAACACACACATATTGACAATTATAGGGCGGGGTCACATATTAACCTTAATAAAACAGTTAGGTGTGAAACTCTGGAGTCCATCTAACTCCCTCTGTGGCCTCAGCAGTCGCAGATGATGCGCTGCTATGTTTAATATTAAATAGTTGACGAGGAGCCAAATGCATACAAGACAGTGTCATCTGCATAGAGATGTATATTATCAGTCTGTGTTGGAGTCATAATATTGTTTGTGTAAAGTGCAGCTAGTAAAGGACCCAGCACAGACCCTGTGGTGCCCCCTTATTTTTCCCCATCTATAATGAACAGTCTGCAGTCTCAGCGTGTGATCTAAAGACTAGCTAACGACAACAAACAGAGACCGTTTCAAGGAGATTCTGCAGGTTTAAGATAAAGTTCAGATGGTAAAGTGTAGTGTGACTGGGAAAGGGGTGGGGGGGGCACAGTTGTTGCAGTTGTGTCAGCGGGCGGCTCGCTCTGGCTCTCTGATGCTAATACTGATATCAAGTCCAAACAATCTGTTAATAACACACCAGCCTACAGTCACTTATTAACCTTTCAAAATATTGGTTTGTGTTTGTCTTGTTTTGACCGACATATTTTACAGTGTACAAATCTGAGTGAGTGAGTGTGTGTGTGAGTGTATGTGTGTGTGTGTGTGTGTGTGTGAGTGTGTGTGTGTGAGTGTGTGTGTGTGAGCGTGTGTGTGTGTGTGTGTGTGTGTGTGTGTGTGTGTGAGTGTGTGTGTGTGTGAGCGTGTGTGTGTGAGCATGTGTGTGTGTGTGTGTGTGTAATGTATGTGTGTGTGTGTGTGTGTAAGTGTGTGTGTGTGTGTGCGTGTGTGTGTGTGTGTGTTTGTGAGCGTGTGTGTGTGTGTGCGCACGTACCTCCAGGGTTGTGCGCCCGGCTGTCAGAGACACAGAGACAGAATCAGATCAATGAAGAACAAAAGTTATATTAGTATTTTAAAAAAAGTTCCAGGGAAGTTTTCAGTGCTGGTGGTGGAGTTCCTCACGGTTCTGCTCGTGGTCCTGTTCTGTTTTCAGTTTTCATGTCACTCATTCTGATCATTTTCAGATCATTTACATGGATCCTGCTGATAACTGCTCTGTATGATCTGATGTGTTCAGTGTGATTAAAGTTAACTCGCCCTGTCTACTATAGATAAATAAAGTTTATTTAAAAAGACTTACCCTGTCCACGGTGTTGCGGTGAGGTCCTGTGAAAAAGAGAAAACTACATGTCATCATGATTAAAACATCGGTTTTCAGATTAATACATTGATAATCGTTATAGTAATTGAATTTAATTCTTTGTTTCACTATCGACGTGTGTTTTTTTTTTGGGAAGCTGAGAAAATTATGAAGAAGACAACAGAAAAATGAATTTGGTAACAAAAGACACAATAAAGATGAAAGTAATGAAATAAACTGAGTTTTCAGCCTGTTTGTTTCACAGAAGCCTGATTCTTTATTTATGCATCAACAAGAGAAACTCAAATATCAGAGGGTCCCTGAATGCACCAAAGTGTAACTTACAAAAGCTTTTTTATATATAAAAAATATAATGTCAGTGTTGATGATCTCTCTGCAGCCAAAGGAAGCAAATCAATCAAACTGATGGAGGATTTGTCAAATTGATCAGCAGAAAGGGTTAGGGGTTAGGGTCAACGTGATTGATCCTGGGGTCGGGGTTACCTCTGACAGGGGGCTGGTTGGATCCTGAATCTCTGCCCGGTTTGTTGGCACGAAAGATCTGCGGCGGCCCTGGAGGCACTGAACACAACACAACCACAGAGTGACCAATCACCAACACTGTCAGAGTCACATGACCTGAACACACCCTCACCTGCTCTGATGGACTCAGCAGCTGTTTACTCACGTTTTCCTGATGGTCTCCCACCGCTGTGTGGGGAGGGGTCTCTTCTAGAGGAGGAGGACTCTCCTGCCTACACACACACACACACACACACGTTAGTGGTGAATCTCTGTGTGAAGAGTCGACTGAAGGTTAAACTGAGTTTGGGACTGACTCACCATCCGGGGAGACGGTGCAGAGAGGGTGGAGACTGGGGGGCGGGGACACAGAGCAGGGGGCGGGCCTCTGGATGACACATGGTTATCTACACACACACACACACACACACACGTGTCATTAACAACAGTTTACTGGAAGTCTCCGTCAGCTCTGACTGATGTGTCATATTTATCTCATCACTGAAAGCAAGTTTGTGTGAGGAAAAGGGGGGGGGGACTTCTGCACTCGCAGCAGTTTGGTTACAACAGTAACAGTTTAGCTAGCGTTAGCTAACAGCTAATACATTAGCTAACACACCTCTCTCAGCTGATCAGAGATCAATATCTGATCCAGATGCCCCCGCCCCGTTGTTACCTATGTAGTCACTGTCTCCAATGGGCAGGGTGGGGCACAGCTTGTGAGCCAGGTCCTCTGGGGGTTCGGAGGGAGGAGGCTCATAATCGTTGGCTCCATCCGGGTCATCAGTCGGGGACTCGTAGTCCCCCCCGCTGCCCTCTTCATCACCGCTGTACGGACTCTCGTAGTCATCATCAAAGTCTTCATCATCCTGACGGAGCGGAGGAGAGACGGAGAGGTGAACCATCTAGCAACCACCTGCCAATACCTTAGCAACCACCCTGACAAGCACATGGTAACAACCTAGCAACCGTGCAGTAACATCCTACAGACCTGCACTCAGCCAGCAAATCTAAAGTTTCTACACTTTGAACTGAAGAGTTGCTCGCTGGTTATCAGTGTCTGCTGTCAGGAGTAAAACAGCATTAAAGAAAGAAATGTTAACATTGGAAAATGAGAGAAAAAGAGACGGAGAAAGAAAAAGAAAAAGAGAACGTACAAACTCGTCTTCAGCCCAACCCTGAACATCAGCAGCAGCGTCTGCAGAGAGGAAGGCAGCATGTTAGCAGCTCACATCTGAATACACTCATATTTATCTCTCTCTATATTTATATATATATATATATATATGTGTGTGTGTGTGTATATATATATATATGTATGTATATATTTATATATATATATATATGTGTGTGTGTGTATATATATATATATATTTATACAGTTAAGATCAGTCTGTAGTAGTGTTGCAGCAGCACTGAAATACGTTCAGATAAACAGAGAAAATAAATCAATAATTAGAAGTTTATCAAACAAAAAATACAAACTATACAAGTACACACAGTACCCACGACCTGTGTTAGGACATGAACTAATACTGCAGTACTGTGTCAAGTGAAGGGACACAGAAGTAAAGTACATGTAGAGTAACATGATTGTTTGTATTAATATAGAAAAATAATATAATATAATGATATAGTATAACATAATATATCATAAAGCAATACAGTATATTATATAAAATATAATAAATAATAGATATAATAAATATATTGTAAAGCACCAGTCATCCATCAGCTTGTTTATCATCTGATCAACATGATTGGTAATCAATAAATGAGTTCCTACCTGGTTCGTGATATTTGGGCGTTGCTCTGTGACGGAGAGAAAGAAAGTTATCATTATTTCCATCATCACTTCACAGCAGAACTGTTTATATATTATTAACATTAATATTTAATATTCAGAATCCAGCAGTGAGTGACAGCAGAAAGAATCAGACTGTGAAAATGAACGTACTTTTTCCCGAACAGGCCTCTCCTCTCCTCCTTCTTGCTGATCTCTGAACTGATCTTTGAGATCATCCTGAGGAGACAGACACGTGAAGGTCATTCACACTCATCTTCATCAGTAACACAGTGATGAGCTCTAAAGCTGCGTACAGCCGTCTTCATCACTGCAGCTGCTTGAACTTACAGTCTCATCACAATCTAACTGGGACCCTGCAGATCAAACCCACTAACTAAACTCTGAGCCCCTCACTGAGTGACAGGGGCCCCTGGGTGGATCTGGTCTACAGCGGGTCCTGCGGCCCCCAGCAGACAGTCAGACAGAGAGACATGAAGCAGCAGGAGGTCTGTACTCACGGAGCGTGGAGTTTAGGGAATTTCTGCAGGTCGTTCTCACTCAGATTCTGCAAAATAACACAGAGAGAAGACAGAACTGTGTTTAAATCATCAAAGACCTCCTCCTCTCCTTCCCCACCTCCTCATCTCCTCTCCTTCTCCACCTCCTCCTCTCTTTCCCCACCTCCTCCTCTCCTTCCCCAACTCCTCCTCTCTTTCCCCACCTCCTCCTCTCCTTCTCCACCTCCTCCTCTCTTTCCCCACCTCCTCCTCTCCTTCCCCACCTCCTACCTCCTCCTTTCCTTCCCCACCTCCTCCTCTCCTTCCGCACCTCTTCCTCTCCTTCCCTACCTCCTCCTCCTCTCTGTGTTTCTAAAAGGTTGCTGTTGTTGGTTGGTGTTGTTTGTTGAACTCACCACAAATCTGGAGCCGCTGATGGAGTTCTTCATCACAGCTTTATCACAGCCGGACAGATTCATCTGCTCACACACACACACAACATCAGTGACGTAGCTCACAGATACACAGTGTCAGTGAGGGTGGAGGCAGCGGGAGTCAAACAGGGAATTACAGGTATTTTACCATCTGCCTCTCTCTCTACCTCCTCCTGTCCTTCCTCACCTCTCT
>SEMN01001495.1:0-49954 GCA_005408345.1 Macquaria australasica
GACATAAAAATCACCATGCGCTCAGCTATAATGTACTTATTATGCATTTTAAGGCCCACATGATCTGTGCTTTGGATGTGATGTAACAGTGTTGCTTCTTCTTCATGCAACTTCAGTACCTTCTCTGTAATGCTACAATATAAGTAGTATATAAGTTATAAAAAGACCTTTGTGCCATTATCTCCTGCCGCTCTAATCCAGCCAAAACTGACCTGCTCACATGGGATGTGATATTTCAACATTAATTTGTCAGTTTGAGCTTGGCTTGTTGTAATAAAAGAGGAATTTTTGTTAGTTTTATTACAAGATGACTTGAAAAAAAAAAAAAAAAAAAATATATATATATATAAATTAAATAAATAAATAAAAATAAAAAGATGTCACGGGATACGTGTTTTAGCAAGTTGAACAATTATCTTTGAAAGGAAAGGAATGTAGGCACCCTAACAACTCAACTAAATGTCTTTTCTTTTTTTTTTTTCTTCTTTTTTTTTTGTCTTCATATATTCAGATATTAACGACTGCAACCCTCATCCATGGTATGTACCCTGTGTTTCCTGCCTCACACACTCCTGTGGCGTAGCCAAACCTTTTATCCCCATCCCCTCGCCTCCCTCATCTCCACACTTCACACAGACCTTGCAGGCTGGAGGGGTGAAGGGCCGCTAAGAGCAGTGGAAGTTGTCCTTAAATCAAGCCTCAAAGGGGCATCTCTCAGAGGAGGGGTCTCTGATATTGAATAGGACAGGGAGAGGTGGGGAGAGAGGTTTTTGGGGCGGGGGGGGGGCGAAAGGACAAGAGTCCCACCTACCCCGTGGTGAATGCAGGTGGGGGGTGGAGTGGCAGGGGGGAGTGCATACGTGTCCATTCTTCCCGTGCGACCTGGGGGGGAGCTGGGCTTTGAGGAGGAATGGAAGAGTGGCATGATGAGAGGAGGGGAGGGGAGGAACTGGACTCGGCAATTAGCATCTGAAAGGTGGAGGCTTGTATTGATGAGTTGAATTGAGCCTTGTGACCCCCCCCTCCACCACCACCCCACACAAACACACACACACACACACACACACACACACACACACACACACACAAATGATGTGCTTTGTTGCAGCTGGAAAGGATGTGGCTCCTGTGCAGCCTCATCTAATCGTTTTTTATTTCTTTCCTCTCTCAGTTACAATGGTGGTATCTGCGTGGATGGAGTCAACTGGTTTCGGTGCGAGTGCGCTCCTGGTTTCGCTGGACCAGACTGCCGAATCAGTGAGTGATGACATGAGGTTACTTAATCATACAACACAGTTTTTGATGCAGCGCAGACATGCAAAACCCCCACACCGAAAACATTTCTAATCAAGATCCTGATTCTTCAACCTCGCTCTTCATTTACAAGACCCTAAAATAGCCAGAGCAATGTAGTGTGATGGATAGAATATAGATAGATGGAGCAAGGAAAGACCGAAAGGAAAAGGGGGGGACAAGGAGGAGATGGACACATTGACACCTAAATGTAAGACCAGGATGCCGCCCTCTCCCTTTTTCTTGGTCCTTTAACGCCTCAGGGGTCAGAGGTCGTCCCTCCTCCATACTCACGCAGTCACACAAACACACATGGAAGACAAATTACCCAGTGACCCTGAAATTCTTCTTCTCTTAGTCTTTTGTTTCGTGCCGGATAGCGTTCACCTTTGCTGCCAGGCCTGAGTTTGAGAATTCTCATCCAGACTGTGTTCATGTGGAATCTGGGTGACAAAGGCCCGGGGTTCCCAGTGATTTGGGTGGGAAGGCACAACTGATATGTGTCGTTCAAAGAGCTGCTCAAATAGCAGATGGGTTGGTAGGTAAACACGGGCACAATTTAGTTATTTATGAAATTTGAATGTGGTGATTTAAACCGCACAGTGCTTGGTTTTATCCAGTAATTGGCTTTTTTATTTATTTTACCCAAATTGGAAGTTTTTGGCTCTTGACTATTTTCCCCAAGAGACCACAAGATAAATCTGAGGGGTCGTCAGATGATTGACTGAATTGGTAATACGAGGGAAAAAAACATTACTGCTGTACAAAACGCTGGTTTCTTTTTACTGGCTTTTCTTAAATTTGACGAGTTTTACCTCTTTTACCTTTTGAATATAATCAAATGAAACAATCTGAGAAGAGATTATCAGTTGCCCACAGCTAATATGCAACCAGTGACACAAGGCATTAAGGCCTGGTCACACCAGCATTTAAAACACTAAAATTTTGCAGCGAAATCGGTTGATTCCAATGACATTGCTGTGATTAGTGGATTCGTTGGCAGTGGTGAAGTAAATCTGCATCAATGTTTCATGTCGAGTTCAACTTTTGTAACATGCAAATTTGCACAGTTGACCAATATTAAGTTGTCTCGACAGTTCTGACCTTTTTAAGGGAACAAAGTCCAAAATGAAGGAGGTACCATCAACTTTCAACCTCCTCTGTCGGAATATAAACTGAACTACAAAAAAGGACATTTGAGGCAGGAGTTGATGGTACAAAAATGTTTAACAATGTAAAAAAATTAACAAGTAAACAGCCCAGTACAGAAAATAAAGAAAGAGGCCCCGAGATTTATTGTGACTGACTAGCGCTAGCATGTTAGTGGTTTGCTAGCCAGCTACAGTAGTTTACCACTAGCCCTACGAGTAGATCACCAAGCTTCTAGGATCACATATTTCGCAAAGACATGGGACAAGTTTTGCTGTGCCACTTTCTGGTGTGACCCGGCCTTTACTTGGCTCTAAAGGGTCAAATGCTAAAACAAATGTTGGGATCCAGTGCCTAGTGTGCGACTTAAATTTGATGCCCCTCTTCCCTTCACAGATATAAACGAGTGCCAGTCTTCACCCTGTGCCTATGGCGCCACCTGTGTGGACGAGATCAACGGTTTCCGGTGCATCTGTCCGCTCGGTAGATCCGGAGCCCGATGCCAAGAGTGTAAATGCATCTCTATTCTCAGTCATCCTCACTCATTAATTCACTCCTTCTTGTCGTATATGTTGTCAAAGTTTGTAGTCATAGTCTTGTTAATGCAGAAGTTTTAACTACATTGATTCATCCATAAATTTAGTCACTCATGACTGCAGACTTCCTGCTCCAGAAGTTCAACATGTCTCTGTCTGTCTGTCTGTATGTAGTCATAGGTATTGGGAAGACTTGCCACTACGCCGGGCTGCAGTTTCCCCACAGCAGCCGCTGGGAGGAAGAGTGCAACAGCTGCCAATGCATCAATGGCAAAGTGGACTGTACAAAGGTAACACGGCCCCTTCTAAAAGCAGTGCCAGCAAATATCTGCTGCTACTCACTTATAGACAGACTTAGACTTGCTTAGATTAGTTGTCGGTGCGGTAATATATGTTCTTTCCCTTTTTTTTTTTTTTTTGTGCTTATTTTATAAAATATTTCATGACATGTAAAAAATAATAAACAATAAAATAAAATGCATTGTTATGTAACATTTTCAATCACGTCAATTAACTAGTTAAGATCACAATCATTCATATTAGAAAACTTTAAAACTGTGTGATTATGCTGCGACAGTAGTTAATGAGATCAGAGCTGAAACAATAACTCGGTTCATTAATCAATAATCAATTCACAATCAATGAATCATTTGAGTCATTTTTTAAGCACAAATATCAAACATTTGATGGTTTCCCTGCTATTCTTTGTCTTTAAATAATAGTAAACTAAATATTTTAGCTTTTGGACGAAACATTTGAAGTCCACCTTGGGTTTCGGGAAATTGTGATGGACATTTTTCACTATTTTCTAACATTTTTATAGACAAAACAATCAATCGGTTAATCTACAAAATAGTCTAAAAGGTTTATCGGTAATGGAAATGTTATTTGCAGCCCTAAATGAGATGATGGCTAACATTTGCTGGCTCTCATAATAAGGCAACATGCAGGGTAACACCAATATAAATGTTTTGTGGGATTACATGGTGGTGAGTGTTTTGACCCTGTGACACCAGGTGCTGTGTGGTCGTCGTCCCTGCCGGCTCCAGTCATCAGGCCAGGACCAGAGACAGCGGTCCTGCCCGGCTGGACGAGAGTGTCTGGAGCACAGCTACCTCACGTGCTTCTCCCCCCCCTGCCATCAGTGGGGAGTTTGTTCCATGGCTGGACCCTCACCTCCACAAGCAACCACCAAGTGCCAGCCGAACAGCGGACATTTGGACAACAGCTGTGGCCGGATAACACTTGTTTTCAGCAGAGACAAAGTACCAACAGTGAGTCATCTCTTCACATATCTTTTTTTCCTGTTGCAGTCTTGGAACACATTTTCAAGTAGTGGTTTTTGTCTTGTTGCTGATCTGTAAGTTGTGTGTTTGCACATGCAGGGAACAACAGTGGAGAACATCTGCCATGAGCTGAGGTATCTTCCTGACACCCGAAGCTTGGCGAAAGACCACGCCCTTCTCCTGCTGTGTGACCTCTCTCATTCGAATCAGGACGCTGTAGAGGTGGCTATAGTAAGTGAATGATCCAGAGTTTGTACGTTGTCCTATTCTTGGCTTGTTACCCCATTTCGGCTGGGAAGCACAGTTTTGGAGGTTATTAGTTCTCAAGCTGGCTGTCTTAGTTGGTTGGGACCCAAACAACTAGTGCTGCTCTTTGGCCACAAGACAGTGAACCCTACATTTACTCACACAGCTAGTTGCATTAAATCTGAATTTGTTTGTTCTTTTGTAAGGGTCAAAGTGACATATTTTGTCATTAAAGGCTGTTTAATCCTAAGGAAAGTTTATGGAATAGTTTTAAATTTTACTCACTCTTGCCAAGAGTTAGATGAGAGGATTGATATCACTCATGTCTGTGCTCATGTATGGAGCTGGAGCCAGGAGGCAATTAGCTTAGCATAAAGACTGGAAGCAGTGGGAAACAGCTAGCGTGTATCTTGTTTGTTTAATCTGTACACAAACAAACAAGACATATAAAAACTACAAATTGTGGTTTTATGGGAAATTACATGCTGTAACTATTTCTTGGTAAACAAGAAGTGATTGATCACATTATGGTGAATAAGATGTAAATATTTCAGATGTTGTGACACAACTTAATGCTTGTTCCCAGCTGTTGTCTCATTTCTTCCCCGTTCTCTGGTTTGGTTCTCAGTCTTTCCAGCCAGAGGATCTACCAGACCACAGTCTGATCCAGGAGGCAGCCAGCGCCATAGTGGGCACCTTGTCCAAGCGGCATAACAGCACCATCATGCTGGCAGTCATTGAGGTCAAAGTGGAAACACAGGTCATGCCCCCTTCAGTGGGTGAGTAATAATTAACAAGGTGTCCCTCAAGGGTTTGTTATGGGCTCCATTCAGTTCCTTATTAGTGACTTCTCACTACTTCCACTGATTTCTCCATCCTTGTCCTCCATTTCCTCCCTTGTACATCTTGATGTCAACAGATTACCTGGTGCCTCTACTATGTGTGGTCTTCTGCTTGCTCTGCCTCTTCTGCATCATCGTATGCGTTTGGTGGACGCGCAAACGAAGAAAAGAGCGCGAGAGGAACGCACGATCAGGCGCTGACGACAACGTGAACAACCATTGGGAGCCGCTTCGGCTCGTTGTGGGACGTCAGCAGCTGCAGCAGCAGCAGCTGAAAGAAAGCAACAGGGAGGCCGAGCAAGAGCGCAAAAAGCTAATGGGCCCCTCCTATCGGACGTGTGATGAGGATGAGGAGGAGGAGGAGGAGGAGGAGGAGGAGGAGGAGGAGACGGAAGTTGAGCTTGAGCTCGAGGAGGAGTGTGGTGGAGCAGAGGCAGGAAAGCAGCCAGTTAGTAAGTACTCTAAGACTGCAGTGCAGTCCAGTGGGGGAGTGATCTGTACCCTGCACAGCTCCAGTTCACCCCTCAAAGCGCCCCACCGGACCCCAGGCTACAGCCCCAAAGACAACCGCTGGAAAAATGTCAGTGCCGCCTTGACTGGTCAAAAAGACCTCAGAGACCATTGTGTATAAGAAATTTAAACAAAGGACTCGCAATGTGGAAGCGAGAGAAGCTGCGAGGCAGCGATCTTATTTTTGGACTACTTTTGGGAAGAAAAAGAGGCTTTGTGTTTTAATAAGCCGTTCTTTGCTTTGTTTTCGTCACTGTCCCCTGAAATGAATTTTTGATTCAGGAGGCTAGAGCACAGTGAACATCCTTTTTTGCTTATGTTCGCTTTTTTTTCTTTAATTATGTACAGAAGGAGCTGAAATGTAACAGTTTTTTTGGAGGCAAAAGAAGCTCTCTGCAATTTTTGTTTATGGAATTGTACCATTAAAGAAACGATGAATCATCGAAAAGGAGAAAAAGACAACCTGTATAAAGATTTTTTTTGTTTGTTTTTTTTTGTTTACAGATGATTATGTTATTGTTAAATTGTCAGCAGGCTCCTGTTCAGTGTCTGTGTGTGGGGGCAGATACACATTAAAGGGACAAGTCAAGGAAGAGTTTTGAGGGAAATGGACTGCTGCAGCCACAGTAACAGAGGAAACCCTCCCTTTGCTCTGTCTCTTTCCGGCTTTGCCCACCGATCCACCTGTGGCCGTCATGCGCCAGCCTTACCAAAACACTTGGCCTGGAGGGGAGAGGGGACAGAAACCCCAGTGCCTACTATGTGGCCTTCCATTTTTTTCTCCTGTCTCTCAGTTGTCTTGGCTGAAAGCTCTGTTTGAGGATTTTTTGCAGTATTTGAGTTGGTAGCAAGTGCCTTTTTAAGAGCTGTGTCGAGGCTCCCAAGTCGCGCTGCCCAGTTTGACCTCCTTGTTCTCAAATCTCAAAACGGATATAAGTGTACATTTAGAGAGTTCAATTTCACAGCAACGCCATTCAAGGTATTTGATCAAAACACAAATGAATACTCTGTACATATGTGTAAATACTAAAGGAGTCGCTGTGTATATTTGAAATAAGTAACTTAAAGACAAGTCACACATTTTTATTATTATTATTATTATATTATTTTTATTTTTTTTTACAATGCCATTCCTTTTATTTATGCCAGTCGAAATAGGCACGTTTTATAACACTTCATAACCAGAGTCCCACAGTTAAGAATCTTTACAATGAGGTACCACCTATGAAGGAATTTCTGAAGGGTTTATAAATGGTTGGTCATGAGGACGCCTTTCCTTTTTTGTCGCATCAGTTTTAATTTTCAACCACAAGATTATACCCTTACCATAAAATAACTGTCACCAGGACAGCAAAACATACTTCCATGTACTGTTTTTCCTGGCTATATGTGGTCCAACATTACTAAATCTGGTCTCCGTCATCAACTTCCTTGGTACTTCCACCAGGATGGCAAAATTAACCTAAATCTGTTGGTCATAGTCAACAGTAGTTTGACAGCAGAAATGATGGCCTATATATATATATATATATATATATATATATATATATATATATATATATATATATATACTATATATATAAAAAAATGAACATCAGTTCAAATGTTGAAAAAATTTATTATAATATTTAAAAAAAAAAAAGCTAAAAACAGTCATATTTAAAGGTATCAAATAGAGCAGAAAACTTCCAAGAAAGTTGCCCTTATGGCCACTCCTCAGTCAGTGATGTCACAGTAGGTGTTTTGCCTGACAGCTAATGGAGAACGTCTACTGTGACATCACAAATAGGGGTGTGGCCAAAAGTGCAACTCGTTCCTGATTTTCTGCCCATAAAAAGCAGAACTTCTGCATTATTTGATCCAGTTGTTACTTATCCTTTGACTCTCTAGTCATTTTTAACTTGCTTTCTATTAGAGGTGTCACTGATTTTTGGTTGTTTAATCAGGATTTGGTTAAAAAAAACATTCAACAGTAGCTTTTGGCAGGCAGTGTTGCGAAGCTGCCAACATTATAGCCTTAAAAAGTTCTCAAACCATTTCTAAACCCATCACAAAGCCTTTTATTTCAGGTGCCTTAACGTAACGAGTAAAACATTTGTGTAATCAATGGTCATCTTTTTATGTTGTTGGTTTGTTTTCACTATTAAGGAACGTAACTCTTTAAAACATTGTGTGGTGTATAGTGGCGTGTTTTATTCGCCTGAGTAAAGTGCTCTCCTTGTCTCACTTTGCTATCATGGAGATTTCTGGAATAAAACACTTGATGGAGGATTTAAAAAAAAAAAAAAAAAAAGAGTCCACCGTGGCTCTTTTGAGTGTCACGAATGTGGATTTCAGTAGGTCAAATGTGGACATCGTGCGTTCGCTTCATGTTTGGTTTAAAGGCTTTAATGAAGGGAACAATATTTGCAGATGCTTTTGCTACCATGCAGATGTGTTTTTTTTAAGTTACCAACTCAGTTCAAAATTACCCCCTTTTTCATATTATGTCATTGTCTCAAAATGCCATCGTATTTTCTGTAAATGGGACACAGCAAAATAAAGAATTAAAGAAGCATCATTGCTGGGGTTAAAAGCTGAATATGCATATTGTATACATTTTATTCTACAAGGGACATAAGTTAATTTTATACAAAGTGAAAAGGTTTCTGTTCTTTTAGTGGATGTTTCATTGTTCTAAATAATCATCCCAGTTATTTATTAAAGCAGTTTTGACACATCTTGATCATGCTTGTAATATTTGGTTTGCAGTACACAACACTGGAAAAGCACTTGCACTTGATGTCCAATAAGCATCAAGCAACTGGATGCTGGTGTGCTGGACACCCATAGACCAAAACATGTTGACATTGTGAGAGGATATCTGAATTCACAAAACACTTTGAACTAAAGGTCCACTTACTTGTGCTGGACCTTTCGATCATATTGCCTTCATCATCAGCAGATGGAGTATGTTCTCATGGTACTGTAGATGTTCAGACTTTCCATTTCAAACTTTTTAGGAGCTTTCTTCCATGTTTAAAAGTCAAGCTTGAAAGTTAATTCTTGACCTTTTGAAACGGCAGCTGACAAAAAACTTACGGTCTGCTTGCTTAATATTAAGTATATTCAATAAGGATCGGATGCTTATTATGAACTGGTTAATCCATTATGTTCACTTAAAACTATCCTTTTAGAAATGGAAAATCACATTTTAGTTTTAGCGACTTTGTCTGCCTACTTTGATGCTAACATAATTAATGACCAGCATTTAGCAAGCTAAAGAGCCAGATAGTTCCCTCAGATGTTAGTGGAGAAGTAGGCTACTGTTTGCCAACAGGTTTCCCACAATTACTGTTTTTAAATAAACAAGTCAATTAATGCTGCTTACACTGATTCTGAGATCACTTTCTATATTTTACCTACTCTCTACTTGTTATGAACACGTTAACAGTATATGCATATTTAATGCCTCAATTAACTATTTCACTTAATTTCCACTCTTTATTGTCCTTACTGTTTAAATGGTAAAATTATAATAGTTTTGAGTGTTGGATCTAAGACTTGACTGAAAGACATCTCGCATTGAGTGTACACATGCAGGTCATATTCCTCATCCACTTTTGTATCAAACAGCCATGGGGTCTAGCAAAAAATAAACTGCAGCAGGCTTTTTCCAATCAAATTGATTAGAAAAAATTAGGAATCATGGCAAAATTGTTAATTATGTTGACTCTTAACTAAACAGTCTTATGTATTTACACATCAAATCGCCTCAAGATTAACTCTCAACTTTTAACTGTTGCCATTTGCTCAAGAATAACAATCTTCTAGAAACCCTGCAGTCCTTGCCCTTGCCCTCGTCTGTGTGGGCTGATCGATCGATCCAATAACCTCACCAGCCTTCCCGCCATCACTCTCGCTCCCACCACACCAATAGAACCTCATCTCCTGTTCTGGGCCGATCCAGTCTCCGCCAATGGGAGGCTGGCGTGATCATCCTGGCCACATAAAGATGTGAATGTTTCATGAGTAATGTTATGATGCCGGGCGGAGTGGTGGTGGGGTGGGACATTTTTCCTCCTGACTCCCATGGGTGCCCCTGGCTGGCGCTAATAGGACCTTCCCTTGTCAGAAAGGCCGGATCGACTTACACAGCTTTGTGGAAGTGGTGGAGTCATAGGGAGAGAGGGGAAGCTGATAATGTTTATGGATATATTATATGGATGACTGTAGATTCACTTTAAGATGGGTTTGGTCCTGTAGTCCAAGCATCATTTGATCCTATAAAGTTATCAGAATAATGTGTTTTGTTTATGCAGAAATGCTTCATGTCTGAGTTTCTTTAGTCTGAGACTATATCTGTATTTGTATAATATTAGATACAGGTGACAACTCTCAGGCCTAGTCCCTGACTATTAGCAGTGATAACATTGAATGTTCCACATTTTTTGTTGTCTGTTCTCAGCATGTGACTTAACTGGTCTGTTCATCACACCACCAAACAAAGAGTTACTGAGAAGAAAAAGATCAAAATTGATGCAGCATAGCCCAAAATTTCATCTTTTATTCTCCACACATTCTTCTTTCTTGTCAAAACTTGCTGCCTACATTACCCACAATGCAACTCAACAGCAGACAATTCGGTCTGAGATCCTGGTGTGTTATGCAAGTAGCGGCTAATGTAGCCACGAGCCGCTAGCCTCAAGCAGAGATGAGGAGCGGGCTACAGAGGTCTGGTAAGCTCACTTCTGTCTAACTCCACACCCCCAGACTTTTTTCATTTAATTTCTTCAACCCCAAATTACATCACTTGAGGCAGTTTATCAGATTTTGCGCAGCTCCCTCTGGAGCCACAAGGCTTTATACAACTTTCTTCCACATATGCTTTCAACTTTGTGATAACAGTTTAGGGAAGGCCCTTTCCTGTGTCAGTGCCCCCATGCACAAGGTGAGGTCCATAAAGAAATGGTTTTCCCAGTTTGGTGAGGAAGAACTTGACTTGCCTGCACAGAGCCCTGACCTCAACCCCATCCAGCACCTTTGGGATGAACTGGAACGGCGACTGTGATCCAGGTCTTATTATCCAACATCAGCGTCTGACCTCACTAATGCTCTGGTGGCTGAATGGCAACAAATCCCTGCAGCCAGTTTCCAAAATCTGGTGGAAAGTCTGAAACCAGAAGAGTGGAGTCTGTTACAGCAGCAGATTAATACTCATGGTTTCGAAATGAGATGTTAAACAGTCACACATGGGTTTAATGTTCAGGTGTCCACATACTTTTGGCCAAGTATGGCAATGTTCTATAAGAGCCCTGGATCAAGTGGTTCAGACGTTTTTCAGTTCATTTCAAGTGTAATCTGCTAAGAGTGGTTTACAAGATGAGGACAATTACTGTAAGTCGGCCTATTAGACCATTCGCTGAATTGTGATGCTTTGTTTCTGATTTTTAGACAAAACGGAAGTCGCCGCCGAAAAGCTGAGCACTTGTATCTCTATTCGTCAACAGTTAGTGTGACTGCATGATATTTAATGTGGATATTTTAGCTATATGGAGCTTGATTGTTTGCCTTGCATTCACGTGGGTTTCCATGAATGAATTTGAAACTAAACTGCTTGTAGTCAATTTTTTTTATATTGCCCCAAATCACACATTTGCATCAGCAAGCTGTAAAGCATATGACACACTCTAAAATTGAACCTATTTTTGTTGTTGATCCCATCAGTAATGTAATGTCAAGTAAACATTTTGGTTTTGAAGTTGTTTTAATTCCTCTTTTATGTCTAAAGCATAAAACAATTTATGTATTGCCATTACTTGGTAATGGTACTTCTGTGCCTGTCAGCATCATCCCCCCCCCCCGCAACTAATCCCAGACTGCATCAGTAAACTGACACCAGATTCCAAAAGTGGCTCCTTACAACAGCCAAGGACATCTCAGTGCGCTGCATTTGTAAACACGTAGTACTACTACACGGAGCTCAAAATGGCCGAAAGCATTCACAAGCAGAGGAAACAGCCGACATGTAGAGGACACGACTGCTTCATTTATTTTATTGTATTATCGCAGTCTCTTTTATACACACATGCACCTTCTGTACACACAGGCAGACAGCAGTGGAGGGACTGACTGTGAGATGGTATTTTGTGTGTGCTCCTGCTCCCTGTCGCTGCTCTGTACATCTGTTGATGTGGGTCTTTGGGACCATCTGACAGTGGAAGCAGCTGGGTGACAGGGTTTTAGGCTAAGCCCTCAGTCCCTTTAAACACACACACACACACACACAGTCACAAACCAAACATGGCCCTGATGAGACATCAAGCTGGCACGTGCTGGTAGACAGCGGGCTGCAGCTGGCACTGTGGTGCTGACTGAGGCCAGGAAACAAGCCACAGTATACTGACTGTGCCTGTGTGTGTGTGTGTGTGTGTTGGGGGAGTGGTGTGTTGGCACTGCAGGTCTGCCTTGCCACTGCAGTAACTTGGCAGAGGGGTGGGGGGAGTGCAACTGGGGGTCTTTTCTGGGACAACTGTTCAGTGTGTGTGTGGGTGCATGTGTCTAAATAAACAAATGTGCTGAGAGGAACATTAAATGATTTGTGCAAGTTAACTTGAATACAGAAAAGTATGTATTTAGATTATTGATGCAGGTAACGTGGAAAATGTACAGGAGACGTCGTGTTTCATGAAATGAATGTGAAAATGATTATTTCCATTACTGATTAATCTGCAGATTATTTCCTCAATTAACCAATTAATCATTTGGTGTATAAAATGCCAGCAAATAGTGAAAAATCACAGTCACAATTTCCCAGAGCCCATGGTTGTGTCTTTAAATGTGTTTTGTTCAACCAACAGTCCAAAACCCAAAGATATTCAGTTTACTATCATAGAAAACTAAGAAAAACAATAAAATATTTACATTTAAGAAGATTTAAAAATTTTAAAGTTTAAAAATGATGTAAATGTTCAATCTATTATCAAAAGTGCTAAGTGACAATGTACAGAATGCTGCACATGCATAGGGTTAGTTTAGTATCATTAAAACAAAGCTTTCTTTTCTGTCTTGTGGGGCTTTGAGTTCCTTAATGATGTGAAATCTTTAAATACCATATTTAATGAATGAAGTTGCTTGGATAAGATTTCCGTGCTGTCCCATTAATTAATAGCTAAATATCTTTATCTAAAGTTTTACTGTAAACATTAACAAATTACAAATCTTTTCACCCATGGTTTTAGAGTAATTATACTGAAGAATCACAATTAATCTGACTGGGACATATTGATGTTATGTTATGATGCTACAAATGCTAAGTTTCATTGAGGAAACTTGTAGGACTGAACTAATGGACTGGCCTTTTTTTGCCTCCCTGCTGTAACACAGGCAGATCACAGCTATGGAAGTCATTCATAACACACGTTGGATTTTGCAGGGCAGAAGGAAAAGTCAAAGGTCAGAGGAGGGTAAACAAACTGTGAATTTGCATCTACTTCCCTACCCAGCTAGGAGCCCTTGTCCACACATGCACACATATTCATGCAGGGGACGTGATGCCAGCGAGTGTGTTTGACTTATTGGTCATTTAGATATCTCGGGTGAGAATCTGGCCTTTAGCATCAGCTCATATATTCTGAATATATATAATACACACACATACAGCCTGTGTTTACATGAACAGACAGATGGAAAGACAATGTGCTCGAGGCTGTGCTTTTTTGAGATTTCATCATGTAGTTTTCCTTCTTATGTTTGCCTCCACATATTCCGTGCATGTCTGTTTGTACACGCTCAAGTGACAGTGTGCAGTGCAACCCAACACCCCGTACAGTGATATGCAAGGTCAATTTGCACCTCTCCCAGCCTGAGTGACACTGGGGAGCGTAAACTACCCTCATGAGCCATTCCGAAGCAAGATACAGTATGTACAGTACAACAAAATTAGGCCTTTCAAAACAGACTTACAATGAATCAGACGAAATATGAAACCAATAATCACGATAAAAACAGTAAACTAAATTTCTTAAATAGCCTACAACACATTTTTAAAGATTAAGCCAGTGGGTCAGAGGTTTAAGTACATTTTACTAATAATTTACTTAAGTAGGTTTACTTAAGATTTTGAATGCAGGACAATGGAGTATTTTTACTTTGGTATTGCTACTTTTACTTTAGTAAAGGGTGTGAGTACTTCTTCCACGGTGGTCTATTTAAGCCGCCAAGGCCCCGCCCACTCTACAGGTGTGATACCTGCTGCTAAACTGCTCGTTTGCTAAATTTGCTTTAATATCGCTGTAAACACTTGCTGCTAATGTTTATTAGCATTTTAAAGTCAAGCTGGCCTGCTAACAGCCTGGTCGGCTTTGTGGAGGAAATAATCGTGCTAATGCCACACTCACTGCCAGCTGGCTTACTTTACTCCTTCTTTTTTCCGTTCTGCTGTCAGGTCTTCCCAAAAGAGTAACTTTTTCTGCTGACATGATGCCGAGGGCCACAGCTTCACTCCACCAGGTGTAAGCACATGCTGGCTCTGTTCAGTCGTGCCTGTGGGCTTGGTAATATGAGTGAGCTAACTTATGTAAGCTAACAATGCTGCTGACTGTGTAGTTGTGTTTTGGCGTCTCCTGGCTGCTTATTCCAGCAGTTTTGCTGCGTGTCGGCAGGCTGAGCTCATTTTTGTTTTGGTTGTGGTTTGGCAGCTACATTACGATGCTGCTGATTTACATAGCGTTGCAGAATGTGTTCACTGAGCAGCATAAGAAGTGTTAAATTAGCTCAGATATTTTACTTAAGTAAAAGTCGCAGTACCACAGTGTAGAAATACTGTTACAAGTAAAAGTACATAAGTGTTAGCATCAAAATATACTCAAAGTGCCAAACGTAAAAGTACTCATTATGCAGAATGGCCCATTCCAGAATCAATATATATATTTTCTATTATTGGATTATAACTATGGATGCATTAATGTGCAATGTTGCAGCTGGTAAATGTGTTGCTAATTGTAGATACTTTGTATACTGCTGGGCTGCTTAATCGACATCACAATTTGTAAGTTGATTATATTTGTATTAATTAATCATTTGAGCTGTATGATAAATGTAGTGGAGTGAAAAGTACAATGGTTGCCTAAGTATTAAGTAGCATACAATGGAAAAACTCAAGTAAAGAGTTTAAGTACCTCAAGATTGTACTTTTACTACTGTAAAATTACATACTTTCCACCATTGGTTGTGCAGCATATTTCCCCCTGGTTGTTGCTCTTGTTTTGGGAAAGGGTTCCTATTGGCACTCTGTAAACCAGGTTTCTAATACTGTATGTTGGCTTTGGGGATTTAAGTCCATCAAAGTTTAAAACACATCACACACTTTTTTGGGCAACTTGCTTTCATCAGAGTGGCTTTAAGGATGTAAACATGACTGTTGTCTTGCATAGCCCATTCACATAATTATTTCCCTGTCATACTGGCCTCATGGAAAACTTCAACATCAGTAATGTACACTAATATCTTGTTAGGGACACAAGCATTAGCCTATTATTTATTGGATAAATTGGTATATTTTTAAATCGTTCTACCATCACATCCCAATCAAAAACATACCTGTATATAACATACAGAAGTTATCACAATACTCAAAAATTACCATGGAAAAGAACACAGAAAGCACTGAAATTCACTGTAAATAGGGCGTTGGGAACTTGTTGCATCTTGTTTTGTATTTGACATATACGTAGGTGGGCAGTTGACAGCAGCACTGAGAGGATGACTGGTTGCAGCTGGATTTAGACACACTGACATGAAAGCCAGGTGTTTAATTTAAATATCTTGTAACCTTGTATCTTAGCTGGAAATTATTATTATTATAACATTACAATGTCTGCATTTGATCCACAGGATGGCCTCATGCTTTACAGTAGGTCACATATGACGTAACCATGATGTCGCATGGTGGTGTCCCCTTCTGTTTTTCCCAAAATGTCCTGTCACTCCCCAGAGTCAACCATCTCATAAATACAAAAATACCTTAAACATCTATAGATAAAGGAGCCTGTATGTTAGAGATTTAATGTGCTTTTAAGCATGTAAACATGTCCCCTAGTGCTGTGTAGGGCTGCAACTGATAATTTTTTTCATTATTGATTAATCTGCCAATTGTTTTCTCAATCAATTATTGGGTTGTTCTATAAAATGGCAGAAATGGGAAAAAAATGACACAATCCCCATGACATCACAATTCCCCCAAAGCCCAAGTTGACTGTTTTTATTTTGCTTTTTTGGTTTCGAAAAAAAGTTCACTTGTTAAAAAAGTCTCACCACAATTCTACAGTACTAAAGATCGTGTCATTTGATCGAAAGCTCCAGAACCGCTACTAAATGGACCTTGTGGTGAGGGTGAAACTGCTGTTTCCAAGGTCAAGAATGAAGTTTCAACCTTGACTTTTAAACCAACACGGAGGAGAAGTTCTTAAACTGCTCATGAAAAATTAATATTGAACATCTAAAATTCCATTACAACTGATGAAGAACAAGCGAGTAAGTGGACCTTGAGTGGAGATGGCTTTGCCGACATGTGAATGTTAGTGTGGGTTAGGTGTTAGTAATGGAAAAGCACAAGTATTTTTTAAAGAGGAGTCTAGTGTGCATTTAAGCCATTTAGCGGATAATTTCATACTGGCACGCCTACTGTGTGACTCAGCCTTGACTCACTTGGTCCATAATGAGTAAGGAAATAATGAATGAGTGATTTTGTAATCGCACATTCCTTGGTTGGTTCGGGCATGTCACAGAAATGTGTTGCCTTGAGCCATGTCAAGTATGGGTGAGCACATTAAACATTACTGAAACTCTCTACTGGAGCTCTCAAACATTTACAGTTACTGAACTTTTAATTCCACAAAAGAGAGGGAAAGAAAAGAAATGTTTTGTACCTTTTATTCACATTTAAACAGTTTAATGCAGTTGCCCAGAATTCATGTTTTATTGGCGAGTGAGCAGCTCGTGCAGCATGTATGGGCTTGATGCCTTGCTCAAGGGCATTTTATTAGTAAAGACGATCCTTGAACTTCCTGCATTCCCTTTGCACAGTCTTACCGTGTACTCCTTTAATGTTCAGTTAACCAGCACAGAGTCATGAGTGAAAGAAGGGTTTAATTAATAATAATTTTCATTATCATTCACTTCATTGATTGAACTGATATTCAGATTCAGTTTTCAATGATATAAAACAGAGAAAAGCATTTAAGAAAAATTATTTTGCACAACAAAGGCTTTTTACAGGTCTTGGGAGTACTGCGGGCATTATGTGAAAAAAGTTGTATAAATTCTGATAAATTGCCTCAAGTGATGTCACTTGAGTCAGCCTTGGTTGGGGCTGGAGACTACTAAGTGAGCTTATCAGACCTCTGTAACCCGCTCCTCATCTTTGCTTGAGGCTACATTAGCCACCACTAGCATAACACACCCGAATGTCCAACCGAACTCTCTGCAGTTGATTTGCATGGTGGGTAATGTAGGCGCCAGGTTTTGACGAGGAAAGAAATCTTTGGTTCTGCTGCATTGATACTTTTTATTGTGAGCCCGACAATGTTGTAGGAGTGCAGTGCAAAATCGGCGGAGTACTCTTTTAAATAATCCAGAGCTGCAACAACTGGTCGATCGACAGAAATTAATCGGCAACTATTTTCATAATCAAATAATCACTGTGATAATTTTTTAAGGAAAAATGCAAAACATTGGCTGGTTGCAGCTTCTCAAGTGTGAAAATTATGAAGCTTTTTCTGTGTCATACATGATAGTAAACTGAATATCTTTGGGTTTTGGACTGTTTGTCGGACAAAACAAGACATTTGAATATGTCACCTTTTGGGTAAAACAAATGATTAATTGAGTAAATAAATGGGAGATTAATCGATAATGGAAACAATTAGTCAATTATCAAAATAATTGGCAATAAATTATGTCATTTAACTAGCTAATTAATAGATTAATCAGTTCAGCTCTAAATTGCATTGGCTTTATTGCATGAATTAGGTGTGAATATTGTATAATATCAGTTGTGGAAATAAACTTT
Organism: Macquaria australasica; assembly: GCA_005408345.1. NCBI lineage: Eukaryota > Metazoa > Chordata > Actinopteri > Centrarchiformes > Percichthyidae > Macquaria > Macquaria australasica. The sequence goes on from SEMN01001495.1 coordinate 17,912, forward strand.
ATGTTACAGGATAGAAGACAAACTTTGGTTTCCCTCTCACACTGTAAGTATTAAATATACAGTGCATACAACCCAAACAAACTGACAATACCCTTAAAATAATCAAAGAAGGCAATTTTGTTCTGAACTGAAACCAGAAAAATCTGATCTCAAAATCTGATCTCAAAAAGCAGTGCAGTTACCAGCTGTGGAAGACCGATTGATGTTTAAATGTTTCACCTTTCTGTGTGGGTGGAAAGTGGTGAAAGTGACACTGGCTAAAGGAGAAAAAAATCAATTCATCAGAAACCCATTCAATACTTTAATCAATTTTCTCAACTTGACACTTGACAGACGCGACCTTAGGTAGCTGATCAGAGGTCAACTCCATCTGTACTCAATCAATCCAATTACAATGCCTGAATGAAAGGATAATTAAAAGTTACAGGGGGGAATCCCACGTGAAAATAATTGATTGCACTTTTTTAAGACCAATGATCTCTTTCATCCATTAAAACTCTGCGGGATCATGGATCCAAGTTTCATTTGGTTGCAACTATTGTCATTCATTTATGGAGGAACCACCAGCTAAACATGGATGCTCAATAATTAGATTTTTGTTCAAATTGATTTAGATTCAGAGTATTTGTTTTAGCAGGAATCAGATTGTGGAGAAAATCTCTAAAGCGAGGTTGCATGAGGTCATGCTGGGACTCGGCGTTGGCATTGAGCGATAAGGGCACAGCTGGGAATAGCGAGTGGATGGATGTGTCGCTTGGCAAGGTGCCCAATGTGACAGCTGACTTAATAAGGAAGGCCTTTTATCCTGCAGACGAAGATGTGGCTGATGCTGCAGCAGCCGTTCTAACAGACCGACGGTTTCTCTGCTGCTGGGACCGGGGGGGGCTGTGACCTGCTGTGGACCCACCTTCCCTTAAGGACCATTCAAGATGATTGTGCCATTCTATAGTTCATTATATCAGTTTTACTTGATGAATGTTGTGCTCATGGAAGGTAGAGGAAGTCAAATTCACCTGACGAATTCATCCACTTCTTTTGGCTTATTTAAACTTTCTGTTGTCAATAATAGACATAAAGCTCTGCAGACACTGTGCGTTTTTACTGATCTTGTGCGTTTTAAGCTACCTTTCTGCACTGCCAGAACCTGCAACTTTCATGCTCACACTGTACGGATCAGCCCCAATGTGGGTGCTCACACTGTGAACGTCATTTTTGTCTATTGACAGTTCCAATTGCATCCTCTGCAATGTTGACAACAAGAGAGAAAGGCAGCAAAACTTTGTGCAATTCTACTTTGAATTTTCTTTTCTTTCAAGAGAAAAGCAGGAGGAAAAAAAGATATATGGAGGTGTAGGTGGCTGAAAATGCAGCAAAGTTCAGTCTTATATCACAGCAGTCTCAGTCAAAATACAGTTTTAGATCTTTTTGGTGGTATACAGTAGGTTTATCAGAGCTTTTGTGCTGAAATCAGTTGCCTGCTGTGGCTGGAAACGACTGAACAAAACAATACATTTGTGGGGCGTAAAACCAAAACAATGAGCTGAAAGAATGAAAAGGCTCTGTTGATCTAATGGGAGAGTCTCTGTGGGATTGTCATTGGGATTGCAAGCGACACCTTTCACATTACTCATTGTCAGTGTCCTATTGTTAATATTGAAATATTGATTAGTGCAGCTTTAATTCAATTAAACTTTTATTTTATTAACCAATTAATAGGATAGTCTATAAAATGACAGAAAATAGTGAAAAATACCAATCTTAATTTCCCCCGAGCCAAAGGTGATGCCGTGAAAAATCTTGTTTTGTCAGGCGACCAGTCTTTGCTTTTAAACTGCAAAAAGCATCAATTTCTCATGTTTGAGAAGCTGGAATCAGCAATTGAAAATCAAAAATGTTGATTCATTTTCTGTCATTTGACTAATGTATTAATCAACTAATCATTTTAGCTCGTAATGTTAGCTAGGTATAAGCAAGAAAAACACACCAGAAAATAAAACTTTAAAAAATCTTAAGTGTTTTTTCTTCTTTAACCCCTTCATCACAGGCCTAACCCTGACCCTTAACCTAATTTATTTCTAATTCACATCCTTATTATAACCCAAAACCCAAGTCCTAACCCTGAACAAGCTAATGGAACAGCTGAGGAACAAAATGTCCTTACTCAGGAGGATTTTCTGCATCTTTCTATTATTATGACACACACACACACACACACACACACACACACACACACACACACACACACACACATATATCCACCACAGTCAAGTGAGTTATCCACTCACACACTGCTCCCCCCTTCCTCCCCCGTCTGTCTGACTGAGTTCCTGTTCCCATCTACCCAGAGAGCTCAGCCACTGGAGATGCTGGGAGAAGAAGAAAAACACACTTTGTTTTTTACGACATTAAAGGCAGGCTTGTCACAGTGTGGCTGTGTGTGCTACCTTGTTTGATAGGGAAATTGGATCTAGACTTGAGAGGGGAGTGTAATGCAGTTAAAGGCATCATGAAAAGCCAGCTGTAACAGGATTTCATCCTCTGTGGAGCTGCAACTGACTGCTGCTGTGAGGCAAGTCATTAGGGAAAATGTGTGTGTGTGTGTGTGTGTGTGTGTGTGTTTGTCTGCCTCTCTGCCGATACTGTATGTAGGAGGTTTTATTTTCTCCAGAGCCTGAGTTGGTGAATCTGTCGTGCAGTAATGTCACCTCGTACCTGGCAGAGGGTCACCATGTCAGAACAAATGTTTAGTCATGCCATGCTGCAGAGGAGGAAGGGAAAACTGAAGTCTGAAGTTGAAACAGAGAGGAAACTGAAGTAGCAGTGTCCTGAAGTCAGATAGATAGATAGATAGATAGATAGATAGATAGATAGATAGATAGATAGATAGATAGATAGATAGATAGATAGATAGATAGATAGATAGAAATAATACAAATTGATACAGTTGCTAGATGGATAGATATGCTAAGGTCGATATATGATCGATATGGTGGATAGATGGAGAGCTACAATACAGTTGGTAGAGAGGCAATATGATACAGTTGATAAGAGGGTAGATAGATGGATAGATTCCAATACCTCATCTCAGGGTATCTACCAGAACCAAGTACAGATCCAATACCACTGCTTTTTCCCCCCAAATTTAAAATCTTTACACCTCACTGTGTGACATTCATTTAAATAATTTATGTTAGGTATCATGCTGTGGCACTTTAAACAGAGTCAGTGGCCCGCCATCACTGATTTAATGCAACTAAATGCGCAAATCAGCACATCAAATTTGTGCATCCCTAGTAGATTTGATATTTGATATAACCGATTATTATTATTATGGGGCGGCTGTGCTTCAGGAGGTAGAGCGGGTCGTCTATTAATCCCAGGGTTGGCCGTTCGATCCCTGTCTCCTCCTGTTCACATGTCAAAGTGTCCTGAACACACTGAACCCTAAGTTCCCGATGGAGGCCAGCACCTTGCATGGCAGCTCATCAGTGTGTGAATGTATGTGTGAATGGGTGAATGAGACCAATCTGTAAAGCGTTTTGGGAAACGTTATATAAGTGAAGTCCATTATTAAGTTCTGCAGCTTTTCAAACAAAAAAGCCAAAAATCAACTGCTTCCAGCCCCTTAAATCTGAGGAATGAATGCTTTTCATCGTCATATATGATATTAAACTGAATATCTGAGTATTGGTCAGACAAGGCAAGCAAGTTGAAGGCTCTGGAAAATTGCGATGGACCTTTTTTTCTCACTATTTTCTGACATTTTATCGACAAAAGGCCTAATTTCCCTGAGGGGATCAATAAAGTATTCTGATTCTGATTCTGATGATTCTGATAACTGATCACTTGAGAAAATACTCTGCAGATGAATCAAGCAGCCCTATACACAATATGATATGGTATTGTAGATAGATGGGTGTGATACAACAGAAGGATACACACTAGACAGACACATACAGTAGGTGATAAATAGAAAATGTGCCTCTGGTCTTCAGTGCAGTCATTTTTCTTTCCACCCAACTCTGCTAGGAGTGATTACTGAAGCATGTTTTGCTGCATACAAGAGGGTGTTTTTGTGTACCAAGGTGACTGTACATATGCGTGACGGTGGAGAACAATTTTAATAGCTTCTTGCCAAGGTCAGTGCCTTCGCTGTGCTATGTGTGGAATGAGCGAAGGCCTTCACTTGCAGTGCCTTCAGCCGACTCCAGAGAGTCGCGCTCATTGTGTGGCAGCCGAGGGGGAACAAAGACATTTCCACTGGAGGAACTTTGGGTTCCTGTCGATAAGGAGGGCAGCGTTGTAAGACCCAGGCCGTGTTTATATGCTTGTGTACAGTGGGGATCTACGGAGCAGCAGAGGCTTGCACTTTCCAGACAACAAGTGGTGGCTGTATAAATAGTCACCCTTGGAGAAACATCAAAGGGACAGAGAAAATTCCACCCGATGATCAAGATTCCCCGCCTGAATGAAATGTGTGTGTTTACCGGGGTTTAGGGTTCAGACTGAGGCATATTTTCAAACAAAACCTGAACTCAAACCTGGTGTTTCAAACCAGCCAGTATTCAGAAATGTCTCACTCCATGAAATGCCTAACATTTACTTTTACCTGTAATTTATTTGTAATTCACACCCTTATTATTAGTGGTGGAAAGTAACTAAGTACGTTTATTCAAGTACTGTACTTAAGTACAATTTTGAGAAACTTTTACTTTATTTGAGTAATTATTTTCTATTCTTCTACTCCACTACATTTCGGTGAGAAATATTGTACTTTTCACTCCAGTCACTACACTACATTTATTTGACAGCTATAGTCACTAGTTACTTTTAGTTTGTGTATAAAACATGTCATCATTTAAGAAAATATGATGCATTATTATAGATGTAAAAGCACATAAAGTAGTTAAAATTAGCTCCAGCTCAACCAGTTAATGCATCAATAATATAATACAATGTCATATAATGATATAAACCTCTAAAATGGGCCATTCTGCATAATGACTACTTTAAATACATTTTGTTGCTAATACTTCTGTACTTTTACTCAAGTAAAATGTTCATTGTAGGGTGGAGTATTTTGATATTGTGGTATTGTTGCTTTTACTTAAGCAAAGAATCTAAGGACTTCTTCCACCACTGATTATTATAACCCTTAACCCCAGTCCTAATCCTAAAATCCATCCAACTTGTCATTCCGTCTAGAATTACTAACAGCTTGCTTACTTAAAATGAGAGTGCCATTATCACCACAGAAAACCAACCTCCGGACAATGTGGCCACTAACTCTGTCATCCACGTACTGTCAGCCACATTGGGCGGAAACTCCTTGTCAGATCCTCGGGGGAAGTGATTCGATGGTTAATCACAGATCCATTTTTGTAAGTGCATCCCATTTGTCTTTCCCCACCAGAAATCATGCTGTAAATCAGAAGCAGCTGAGAAGAGACAGAAAGTTGCTGTTGATACAAATAAATGTACTCTTACTTGTATTCTTGACAAAATTGCTTCTATACAATGGAGGGTAAGATCTGGGTTTAAACTTGAGGCCGTATGGGCTCTGTTGCCCTCCACAGGCAGATTTCTGTACAGTTTGAAAGCCACAGCCCTGCTTTCCCTCTGTACATTTACAGTAAGGGCTACATACGGTACTGTCTCTATCAGATGATTATTGCATCATGCAGAGGACTTTTTATAATAGCTGAGCTGATTGACGGTGACATTTGGACAACTTCTGTGTCTGTCCACAAACCCAGAGATATCTCAGATATGTTTAATGCATTTGAGCTGCATCAGTCAGATGCTCTTCTGGCTATTCTCCAGTTGTATCAGTGTTTTATCTCGTTGTAGCTATCAGTTTAAAGAATGTAATCTGTGTCAAAAATCAGTCAGTTTCTGCTATCACAGGCTGTAACCTTTTTGTTTATTTTTAATTTTTTTTATGTTTGCTGCACAGCCCTGCCTCTGATTTCATGCGTCAAATATTTTTATGCCCACCTTTAAACTGCACCCAGTGAAGACACATGTTCTTTCAGTACCAGGGAGAAATTGGCTCTTTAGGCGTAATATTCTTTAGGCCCTTTTGAGCTGCTTTAAAGAACTATATAGACTGCACAAAATGTTTCAAGGTTTAGGTGGTTCTTAGCAATCACTGATGTGTTTTTTGGCATTAAACTTCACATAAATTACTAAATAAATCAATCAGTGTGGCCAGACACAGACCGCGAAGACATGTTTATCAGGCTTTATGTCAAAGGAAAAACATTTTTAGACTTCTAATCCTATGAAATTGAACTGTGAGATAAATGACTGACAGAGCAGATGACAGGAATTGCTCCCTTGCCAGACAAGAGTGTATATGGATTTCTTTTAGTCTTAATTTATACTGAACTTCATCTTTATGACGTCTTTTTCCTTGGTTGTTTGTTGATGAAGTTTGAGGTCCTGTAAGCTCTTATCATTGTCCTCTCGTGGTAATTTTCCAGTTTTTCCTATGTGCCTGAAGAATAAGACTTACGATCGGTGGATGTTCTGTTATAGGGGGTATTTCATTCGACAACAGTAGCGATATATATTTATTTATATGAAAACAAATTGGAGGCTTTGTTTCATTCACTGCCCAAATCAAAGAACCCTTTATATATAGATGTATAACCTGCAATTCCACTGCCTCCTGGATTTGCTGGTGTTAGTGTGTGACAACATTAGCTCCTGATCCTCATTCTGTTGAGACCACTATGTTGAATCCAAACTCTCTGATGACATTCACACACTGTCTGCTGCCCTTCCTGCCCACTTATCAGCAGCTAATTGCCAGTAATGTTGAGGAGACAACGTTGCATCTGAACTGTTCATTCACTTATCCCGGTGTTGAGACACAAGCTTTCATGTCCCGTATTCCCACGGTTGGCCGTGGGACTTTCTAAACTCTGCAGACAGTTCAGGACGGGACATTTTCAGCTATAAGCTACTCCAGCGTTGGCCTCACAAGCATTGAAAGTCATTGCATTTTTTTCAGTTCAGTGATTAAGATTTGGAACAGTTCTGGTAAACCCAAATGATCTCTACTGGCACTGTTATGCTGAAGTAGGGACTGAACCTTTTATGAACATCGCTGATGTATTGCTGTGTTCGCACACAAAGCTGATGCCTCTGACTATCTGTAATTACCTATTTGTGTATGTTAATGTCTTTGTATGGCTCATAATTCAGATGTTGTGAGTGACATGAATTGTGTTTCTCCTGTCAGATGACTGCAGGAGCAGCTTTCTGCTCAAAAGTCTCCATGAATAAGCCTTGAATTTACTGTCAGTCTTGATTAGCAGGTCAAGTTCATGACCTCAGTTTACTCATTCACTCATTTGACAAGCGAAAGATGTATCAATTACTGTGTACAGAAAACCTAAAATGGTTTATAAATTTGGTCCATATCAGTGCGAACATATAGGCTCAAACATAAACCAGATACGTCAAATTTGCAACCGAACTTTAGGCCCTCTTCCTGAATATAAACTCAGTTGCTGGGGACAAAGTGGAGCAACAGCTACTGACTGACATGATATCTGGTCAGTGTGATAGATTATAGATTTATGTAGTAGATGTGTTCCTGAATTTTTAAGGGAATAAAATTGGTCCCGAATGCTCCACTATAATCCAGACTAAATTTTAAATTATTTTATGTTTATCTTTTCTCTACATAATGTTTTAGTGTTTACTTGCACATATAAGTACAACAGTATAAAAGAAGAAGCCAAGACGCCATAGGCTTTTACAATGGAAAAAAGAATACTAAACTAATAAATAAAACACAATTTAGCAAAGTTCAAAGAAAATGACAAAAACTAAGCTATATTTTGCACTAACTCTGGACTAAAGAGTAATGAGTGCTGTGTGTTTGTTTTGTTATTTGGTCCCTACAATAAGGCTCAAAAAGCAGGGGTGTGAAGTGGAATGGACTGGACTTCAGTGACACCAAACCCACATCTGACACCTGATAAGGAGCTTGAGCGCGGCATGGACACCGGCAGGCGTGGAGCCAAAGATACTCCGCGGCGGCACATTCATGATGAGGGCTGAGAGTGCTGAGAGGTGAGAGGCATGTGTGGAAAGGGGGAAAGGCTGATGTCTTCACAATAGGCCTATCGGAGGTTTCCTGTGTGTGTCAAGCATCTGTGAGTGTGTGTGTGTGTGTGTTCAAATTCACTATGAACATAATGTAAACTTCAAGTCTTTTCTGTAGCCTTTTTTCCCTAACGTTTTATTTGAAATAGATCATTATTATTCTTTGGATCAAGCTAATGAGCTCACATGAAAAGGAGACATTCTACAGTGTACATTAGATACAAGTAAAATCACACCAAGCCTTATCCTTTGTGCAGAGACCACGGCTGCATCCTCAATAAATCCTGTGCTGATGGTTTTATAGTGTTACCAATACTTCTTCCTTCAGTGGCTGTTTTGACCCTTACTTATTGATTTTCTCCACAGAAGGAGTCAATGCAGAGATGAGCTCTACCGCTGCAGCAAGGAGGGTCAGTAAGTTTACAGCCAAAGGAGGAAGGGAAGCATTTCTACTACACACACACACACACACACACACACACACACACACACACACACACACACACACACACACACACACACACACACACACACACACACACACACACACACACACACACACACAGAGGAGACAATAAAGAGAAGAGGAGGCAAGAAGCAAGGTTTCTCTCTCATGGTTTATTTTTAGACAGTGGCCTGGGATAACATCTTTAAAATATGATAATATCTGTGATTTGGGATGCAGTGAAGAAATTAATGTCGAGTGCGTGGTGTGAGATTTAAGCTATATGAGTTTGCTTATTTATCTCTCCTTGACAAATGCAGAAGATTTAATTAAAGAGGCATCTTGGCTGTTGGATTCTCTCGTGCAGGTGGTAAAGTTGCACACCCACAATGGATTAGTTACCGGTATTTAAAGGAAAATGACCATGTTGTAAACTAAAAGAAGAGAAGAACTAATCTTTAACATAGCCTGTGGCGTTTCAGCCTGTTTGACTACGCATCCATCACCAGAAAATACAACGACACAAAACAAGCACACATACAGTCAAACAAAAAACTGCTACTACTAGATCATTTTAAAGAGACCTGACGAAGGTGTAATGACCAAATTGTTTGAATAAAGCAGGCACAAATAATAGTATAGTTGGTGTGCAGGTTGTTCTGTAATTCTAAGCAAGTAGCTTTATCTTTGAAATTAGCAGATCTTGTTACGAGTAAAAAAATGTTTTCATGTTATGGCTTTTATGGCCTAAAGATTGAGCAATTCTGAAAAGGAAATATAAGCTGATATAAGATTTTTTTAAATGATTTCCGGGGAGCAACCATGTCTAACATCTCCTGCTTGGCCTCCCATCACTTAACACATTCAATTGTGTTTCATTCGTGTTTTATTTCTGAATCATCGTCTCAAAGCTATCAGACTTATTACCTTTTAAGCATCAGAGGTGCTACAACTTAAAAGTCCTCCTGCACTTTAAAATGTGAGTTGCTTGTTGTTTCTTCACTTAGACGTTTGAGCTTCGCTGTGCAGAATGATGTATGTGCAACGTGTGACGCTGGTTCTGCATCAGGGGGAAAGTTGTTCACCTTAAATCTCAGTTTAACATGTTTACCTACAAGATGATTTTGTGACATCACAGCGTGGAAGCCAGCCGTGGTCCAATGTGCAACTCAAACAACACCTTGAGTCCGGCAGTTAAACTTTTAAAATGAAAAATGTTGCATAATAGATTTTTTTTTGAGGAAAAAAACCCCATATCAGACACATTTGTATTCAAAGAGGACTATTTTTATGTATTATATATTCAAACATTTCTGGTGGGGATTTTTAAGGAAGCTAACAGGCTTTGGTGTTTGTATTAGCTTTAAGACTGGCAGATAAGAAAAAAGCACAACAGTATCTAGTGTCTACACGCGTTTGCATTAGATATTTTGTTTATACAATTTTGTTTGACTACTCCAACGTACAGTAATGCTTGGAACTGGGAGAGTGGGTGAATAAGATGATACTATAACATCTATATATTGTAATAATGGCTCAGGAAGTGGAGCAGGTTGCCCCATTCATTAATCACGGGGTGGGCGGTTTGATTCCTGGCTCCTGTCCACATGTCAAAGTGTCACAGAGCAAGGCGATGAACCCTAAATTGCTCCTGATGGTAAAAAAAAAAAAAAGGGCCAAGAAGATATTTGTCTTGTCTGTCAAGGTGTTTTGTATATGTGCTCATCACATCTAGTTTTGAACAGTCATGCCTTGATTGTCCACAGCAGATGAAGGCGGGCAGGTCAGTACCACTACTGCTGCTGCTGTCATCAGACAGAGGAGGAGGCTGCTGTGTAGACATAACACTAATGTGAGGATAGAGAGCACTGTCAACATACAGCCATGGTACTGATGGAAGTGTGTGTGTGTGTGTGTGTGTGTGTGTGTGTGTGTGTAAAACAGAGAGAGAGTGTGTTTGTGTGAGGCATTAGATATCATCTACAGTACATGCACTTGTGCTAGCATCTTTGGCGACTACACATGCTTATACTGACCCCTACTGTTGGAAAATGGTCCACACAAATTTCCTCTACACAACTCTTTCATTGTCATAAGTAAACAAGAGATGCCCTCCGTTTTGGCTCGAACAGAAACGTCTCTCTTTAGGAGTCAGGGGTCAAAAAAAGAGATTAGTCTGCTTTTTTGAATACTTTGTTCACCCCGCTGTGGGTGGCGTAACTAAGAACATTTACTCAAGTACTGGACTTGAATATTTCCCTTCCTCGCTGCTTTGTACTTTATACTTCACTGTATGTCAAAGAGAAATATTGCACATTTTATTTCACTATATTTATTTGACAGCTGTAGAATATGCAGATTAAGATTTTACACTGGAAATATTGCATCAGTTAATTCAATATGACATAATATCACAGATTATACTGTCTAACTGTATATAAAGTATTTAAAACTAGATCAGTATCAACATTAAAATGCTACTTACATTCTTATGCACCATGTAGTAATATTTTATATGATAATATAACTGACAGGTGCCATTCTGCATAATGAATACTTTTACTTGTGATACTTTAAGTACATTTTGCTGATAAATTCAAATTCAAATAAGCTTTATTGGCATGACAGATCAGGAATCTATATTGCTAAAGCAGTACAGAAATACAATATAATAAGGGCATTAAGTAACAAATAATAATAATAATAACAAAAACAACAACTTGGGTAGATGTAATACTTACATACAGGTGTAATCACTCAAACATTTACTACAGAGCTTGTTTCCCTTAGTGTATGGCAACAGTTGACATACTACTTTACAGCTAATACTGCACACTGACATTTCTCCCCATACAGGTAGGGAAGTTTCTGAATGGTGAGATGATACCTCTGTACTTAAGTAGGATTTTGAATGCAGGACTTGTACTTGTAATGGAGTATTTTCACATTGTGGTATTTAAAAACAATCATTAATCAAATTTCATCAGTTTCTATATACTGCATGTGTACACCTTTTTTTTTTTGGTGTGTGTGTCTACAGAGTTGCTTAATTATTACCAGTGTGCCCATGCAAAAGCACAACAAACCACCTAATTAATGGAGCGTCCAGCATTCCTGGCTTTTAAACTGGGACACAAAGGAAGCCTTTTTGTGGCTCAGCAATAAATCATTTGCTACAGTCAGTCAGTGACACTTCAGCACAATGTAACAGTGATGTTTCTGTAGCGGCCACAGCCACGGTGGCGACTCAGTCACACACGTCTGACCTCCTTAGTGTACTGCTTTTTAGGTATTGTTGCACTAACCATGAAATCAAGCATGGAGGGAGGTTAATTGTTAACAAGCAGCAATGTTAGCCTATCAGCAAACAACAGTCATGTAGATGGATGTACCAGTGTCTGCTAGAAAAAATGCCATTTGTAGAGTTTTTTTTCTTTACTTTTAGCTCTTTCTCATACTTCAAGTCAACACATGTGAGGCCCTCTGAATTATTATTATTTTAATCTTAATCTCTTGATCACTGAACAGAAGGAAAGTTTAATTAGGTTTCACTTAACTTGTGCACCTGCAGCTTGAGCCTCAGAGGGGTGTAAAGTGCACTCAGGCACATGCTTGCACTCGCAGCAGGCCGGCCTTTGTGCCAAACGCGTCGTCCCACTGAATGCAGGTTGTAATCGGAACGAGCAGCTGGTAAAAGCAGCGAATCAAACGGATCAGAGCAGGAGGTTTATTTACCAGCTGGTCAAGACGTGTTGAAAGTGTGATCAAGAAAGAAATCTAAAGGATGTATTTCAATGGATCCAAACCAGTTGGTGTGTTTGCAATGTTTAAATGCACTGGAGCAAACATCAGACTTTACTATCATCAGAGGCCCATTTGGTGTTATGGCTCACATCAAACCCATTGATAAAACAATAACTAAAACGATGAATCGATTAATCGATCGACAGAAAAATAATCTCCAGCTATTTTGATAATCGATAATCATTTCAACATCTTTTAAGCTAAAATGATTTCAGCTTCTCAACTGTGAGGATTTGCTGCTTTTCTCTGTTTTTTTCATTGAAAACGGAATATCTTTTGGTTATGGGGAATTATAGCGGGCACTTTTCACTATTTTGAAAATGATAAAATACCAAAACCAACCAACAAACAAATAATAATAAACCTTAGTTTTATAGCACCTTTCATCCATACAATGCAACTTAAAGTACCTTAAAATTAACCATATAAAAACATAAAAAAACCAAAAACAAATAAAAAGGTTGCAAACAGAAGAGTATTCATTCAGAAACACTGCCAAGAGCCAAAGAACCAAATTTAACTGACAATCACAACCACCAGAAAATTGGTGCTGGTCCATATGATCCAAATTAAATTGATCGATTTTCAATTTTATGAGTAAAAACTTTGACAGAATATCTCAGAATAAGTGATGATGATGAGTTTATATGAGAGGATTGTTGTGGAGGAGAAAGAGGAGATCATTTGGGGGAGAGGAGTGTGGGTGTCTGGTGACAGAGAGCCGTCATTTCCATCAGCCTCATTAGTTAATTATATTGTCAGAGATCCCATTAGTGTTTTTACAGTTCACTGAACTCCTCCCTTTGTATCAACATCTAGTGTGTGTGTGTGTGTACGTACATAAGACAATATAGCTGTCTGCTCGCCACATGTGCGCGCAGAAAAAATGCATTTATTTCTGTTTGTTGTGAAACAATGTTTTAAGTAGACAAATAATCAAGATGAAAATAATTTTATCAGGAATTCTTCTTCTCTTTTTATGATAAAGATCAAGCATCAGCTAAAGTATATGTAGAACTACAGTGTCTAGTTCAGAACCACTTGTCCCTCTGATTGGCTGTAATTTTCCAATAGTCTCCCATACTCATGTTTCCCTACAATTTAGTTTGAATGACAAACAGTTCTTTATTATCAGGAGATCAACCACTTAGATGATTTACTAGTAAAAGATCATCATCTAAAAGGTTTTAGCGAACTCGGGTTTGTCTCACTGCAGGATGAGGTGACTGAAGAGTTTATTTCCCAGAGCGCTGATGTTCTGTCCTTTTAATGTTTTAGTGGTGAATTAAAATAAATGAAGTGTGGAGTGGTGCACTGTGGCAAATTTGGACAACCAAATTTGGACAACCTCTATAGCCTCTGAATCAAAGCTTGAAAAGCTTCAACCTACAACCTGGTCATTATGACATTTTGACATATGACTATAATGAAATTCAGGAACATAAAAGGTGTCATAAAACTAATGTTCCCTAAGCAGTAAAGAACACTTCAGAAAGTCTGTCATTTACCATTCGTGTAAATGCTGTTAAAGAAGCTCTTCCACCATGGCAAGAATACACTTCACTGTTTTATGTTTCTGACCTGTAAATGTCTGTAGAGGCAAATCAAATCTGCACAGAATAATTGGGCTGCTTCACTACATTTTTCAGCCTTGAAAAGCATGTTCTGATCTATTCCCACTAAAAGTCTTCTCAAAATCAAACTTTAAACTGTTCTGAGTCAACCAGTGCAGTTCGTAACTTATAATAATGGCTGAATTATAATAGTGGATGTGTATAATAGTGGCTGTATAATGATCAGACATATTTCGAGAATACTTGGAAACTCCATCTTTGTCATTTTGGTCAGAATTTAGTGTAAGTGGGCAAACCGACCACTAGGGTGCACTGTAACTATCTATATAACTATATCCAAATAGTTTACCAGCTATGCAGGATACTTTTTGCATGGGACTGGGCCAGTAAACCCCAAATTTAAAGGAAGTGAAACAAACACATGTTGAAACACATGTTTCTATGATAAGACAGAAATGGACATAATTCAGCCCACGTACCAGGGCCATGATACATCTTTTAGGGTAAAATAAATATGCTTTTAACAGGGTTTGTACAAAGTCTTGAAAGTTTGGAAAATGCTTAATTTTAACAGTTATGTTTTCAAGGTTAGGAATATGCTTGAATTTGAACATACTCCTTGAAAAATGCTTGATTTTCAACATAATCTGGTGTTTCATCTACACCATCACTCATGTATCAAAAATCTTTTAATATTTGTAATTAAACAATCCCATTGTCATATTTGTTTGTTGTCTCCTGGCATTTATAGTAACAATTAAAGGCTTCGAGAGTCTGGGAATTTTTGGTTTAGGTACCTAGAAAGTGCTTAAAAAGTGCTTGAATTTTATTCTTAAAAAGTGGTATGAACCCTGTTTTAATAATATTTGACTTTTAAATACTCTGTTTCAGAAAGCTTCTAGATTTTATATCATTAGAGATACACTCACAATGAGTCCTAAGTTTATTTGTTGCGTATAATTATAACAAACACCCACAACTTAATGGATATTCAGTTAGATAATCTGTCTAAATCAGTGAAACAAGGTGGATTTCAAAGTACAATCTTCAGAGTTTGCGGTAATACACATTTTGGATGAAACTATTTTGACAAACTATCACTACAACTGCAACTCACATCATTCAGTCTTTTTCCAAACTGATGATCTGTCAAAATCTGTTCAACAGAATAAAAAATATAAATTGAACATAAGGGAACTGATAACAGCCTTATTGTTAAAACCTCCAGCATCAAATTTAACATCTCAGTTTAAACACGTCTGAATATGTGAATTTTAGTATAAAACTTTTAAATTATTTTCAGCCCAAACAATAAGTTGTCACTCTGATGCTTAAAGCTGAAGAAAAAACAGACTTGAAATCTGTCATTATCAAATAATTGCAATAATGACCCTTATTCATGAAGCACCTGCAAAAGCAGATAAACAATAATAAGAAACATCAACAATTAACTTTGTCCATATGTAAAGATACAAATCTCCAATAAGAGTGTAAAAGTATGTGTAGTTGTGGTCCACAGCAGCCACGTGTCAGCTCTGAGTGGACAAAACACTCTGCAATTAACATTTGTCCTAAAAAATATCAACACTAGTGGCAGATTATTCAGGCAGTGAGTCACCCTGACAGACTTGAAATCCATTCACTCTCTCACACACAGGCACATTTTATTCCTAGGAAGTGATAAAAGGTCTAAAGTGGTGGATGTGTGCACTGGCTGAAGTATAAAGGCGTCATCGATTGTTCTTTGTGCTTATTTTTCTGCCATTGTTAGATGTGGGTGTTAGGGTAAAGTGCAGAGGTTTTTAGTTTGTCCTTTCTGCTTTACTCTCCTAACAGAGAGAATACTTTGACTATGTGTTTAACAAGCAGAAAATTGGTGCTGATTAATAAATAAAAAAAGGCATCCAAACACAAAAGTAAAATACATACTAAGTAGAATAAATTAGCATCTTTTGATTGAAATAACACAAGGAATGTGAAAAAGCTGAGGTGCCAGGAGGGAACTGCTTTCAGGAAGCCTTTTACCATAAAATCACAACATTGGTGTTTCTTTACATCAATAAACAAAACGTCGTATTTCTCTGGATGGACTTGTTGTGATATTAACTTCAATAATAAATGGTGGCAGGAACAATAAGTATAGGTTTAAATGGTAAATATGAAACATTTGGCTGTCACTTTAGTCCTGCGTAGAATTACTCTCTGACATAGTAAAACCTGCATTAACTGATTTTTTTTGTTTTTTTGTTTGGCCACTCGGGGCTGTGGCAACGAGCTGTAAACATGACACTTCACCTTTTAAGTTGACATAGCAAACAGTTGGCTATTTACACATTCAGCAGACACGGAGCACCATAACATTTATCTAATATTTGATGTCGTGTTTCTGGCCACCCGACAAATTGTTAGTCTATTATTCACTCTCCCATTAACTCTGTTGGTCTCTACCAACTCCTGAGGGAAATATCTGGCTCTTTAGCTGCTAAATTCCCCCACTGTGTTCACCAGCTAGTCTCTAACTGTGTCTGTCTGCTGTTTGGTGCAGAGCAGGCAGCATACAGTGGGTTTTTAGAGCTTTTTGAGAGCGGTGAAAGTTAACCAAATCAGTAAAGTTGATTGCTCTGCACCAAATGGCGGACAGACACAGTTAGCCACTAGCTGGTGAACATAGTGGAGCATTTATCAGCTAAAGAGCCTGATATTTCCCTCAGGAGTTGGTAGAGACCAACAGAGTTATAATAGAGTGGATATTGGACTTACATTCATCAGTGACATGACTCCAAATGAATGCTAATGTTGCTCCGACACTGCTGGATGTGTAAATAAACATCTGTTTGCTAACAAGTTTGCCATATCAACTTAAAAGGTGATGATATGTCAGTGTTGTGTTTACAGCTTGTCCATTGCTGCAGGTTTAAGTCAGGAGGGAATAATATATAAGTTGAGTGACCTTTTCCATCACTAACTTGCTTCTTTTATATCTGCAACTGTCCTCCTGTCTCCTCTGTATTCTTTTCATCCAGTCAAGCCAACCTTGAGGCAGTATGAACGACGCACTCAAGAGATTTGGGCTCCACAAATCACTAGATCTATTTTATTATTTTGGCTGAATATTTGATAGTGGGTATTTCTTGTCCTGATCTGAGGTGAGTTTGTGACAGCCTAGTTGATCTTTATTATTTATCTTTTTTGAGGCCAGTCTCTAGTCTGAGTCTGGCCTATGTCCAGGGCCTCCATAGTGCAAAGAGCACCGTTGACTACACTGCACAGAATAGAACAAGTTTTATAATGTAATATAATGTCTGTGCTGCTGACCCATCTCTTGTGTTAACCCGAGTATGAAACGAACTAAACTGTGGCCAATAGGCTTTTAATCTGTCGAGCAGCAACAACTCATGAAACTAAATACGATCACATAAACTCTGTAGCAGTCAGGACTGTGTGATTCATTTGCAAAGTCAAACTCGACCAAACCATTAAATGACTTTTAACTTGATTTTATGGATTCGCAGGCCGGCTTTTGCAATAGAGGAAAAAGAATCTCTGATGCAACTGAATCTGATTTGAACCAAGCAGGCATTGTAACGTGATTTTGTAATGACATTTTTACTCTTATTGAAGTCTTTTCATTGGAGAAAGGAATGAAGATGATGGACAGATGTGGCTTCGCTGGAGCAGAGATGAGCAGGGTTTATTCTGTGTGGCTGTATTTTGAACATGCACCCAAAGAACGGAGCGAGTGGAAGAAAAAATGCACACAAAACGAACACAAAAGAAACATTGTTTTTATTCTCTGCACATTTAACGTCAAGCCAGAATCATCTTGACATTTCTTCCAAGCCTATGCACAACCTATGGAATAAAAAAAGGCTAAAAAAAAATCTTTCTAAATTCAAAGTTGAATAATGGTTCAAAGTTGAATAAAGTTATAATTGCTTTTCAGAAGAGCAGCATAACTCCCACATCACAACGTGTACCGAGAGAATGCCAGGCACGGCACTCTCCAGCAATAAATAACCTCTTCAGCCTGTTACAGGAGACCAGCAGCAAAAAAATCCAAGGGACACACACACACACACACACGCACCCCACAGCCTTCCTCTCTGCTCTGTCTGTCACACACCTACCATGTCTCACACACACTGTTCAACCTTTTCTTTTCAGCCAGTCTCTTGCCTTCTTCCCCTGTTATTACTTTCTGTCATTTTCCTCTGTTATGTCACTCCCCAAGCGCCCTTCAGTTCAGTCACACAGTCGACTCGACTCCGCCGTCGCAAGAAAAGTTTCTGATGTAGATTTGGGGGGTCGGGGGGGATTGTTTAGTCTGCCCTGTGTCTGAAAGTAGCTACATAGCTATATATAGAGCTCAACTCTGTAGGTATCCAAAAGAACACTGACCGTTTATTAAAAAACAAACAAACTAAACACTACATTTTATTAAGTTACATTTGGGATTATTTATTCATATCTTGCGCTGCACTGTAGCTGCACTTTTATTGTACTTTTTAATCTGTCTTATTCTATTTTAGCTTATTTTAAATTCTGTTTTACTTTGTTTTAATCAGATTTATGTGTCTTTATATTGCCACATGGTCCTTTTTATATGTTGTCTTAATGCCTTTATGTCTTATTTAAAGCACTTTGAATTCCCTTGTTGTTGAAAGGTGCTATATCGATATATTGAACAGTAAAAACTGTCCTGTATTTTCTCCTCTTCATTTGGTCGCTGCAGCCCTGGACCAGGAAAGAAATTGCTTTTGTTACTTCTCATAGGTGTGACCAGTCAAAACCTCCAGGGAGGTGGAGTTTTTTTCTCTGTATCTTTAGTTGTAGTTTCATTTGCAAGTTTAGTTGTAAATATCTACAGTAGTTATATTAGAATATGAACAGTAGTAGCCCAATATTACAGATTTTCCAAAATATATGTTGGGG
Source organism: Macquaria australasica (assembly GCA_005408345.1). Lineage (NCBI taxonomy): Eukaryota > Metazoa > Chordata > Actinopteri > Centrarchiformes > Percichthyidae > Macquaria > Macquaria australasica. Next base: position 36,788 of record SEMN01001495.1, read on the forward strand.
GGAAAATACGCTGTAGAACAGTGGCTAGTTGAGAAGTGGGCTGTGATTTTCTTTTTCTGCCAATTGCCAGGTTTTAGCTTAAATCAGTGTTGTTATGAATGTTGTCTTTCACTGACAATATAATGAAGTTACAGCATTTATTAGTCATCGAACTGCACACCTCTACTGTATCATTGCGATGTCTAGTGCAGCACACATGCAAATTCTTGAAATGTGCTTAAAGCCATCTATTTTTACAAGCAGCCAGTGCTTCACCCTTTATTATTACTGACCTCCTGTAATGTGTCAGGTGATTTTTTTAAAACATTAATTAAACTTATTGAAAATAGCTACAATTTGCAGGATGGTTCAAATTTCCTTCCTGACTTTGACAGGAGTGGAGAAAACTATTTAGAAGCTGTTCCGGCGCTTTTGATCACATCCCATGATCTTCATCCGCTGATGGTGTTTGCCCTACCTGCTGATGAAGCCAACATGGATGAGAAGCGGGCAAACTCTATCTGCTGACGGAGATTGAAATCTTCAGAACAGCTCCTAAAAGGACCTTGTGGTGAGATTTGTTTTCTCAACATATTTAGTTTGTTTTCATCAGGAGTTCTGGCCCAGAGTAAAAAATTCCTCACTACTGAACAAGCCACAAAAGATTCATAGATTCAGCCATGAACTAAATCACTGTAAGTCTGAAGACATGAATCTTTTAAAGTCCAGTGTTGTCTTCCTTCCTCTCTTTCTTTGTTTCTTCTCTTTTTCTTTCCCCACTCATCACTTCATCCTTTATTGTTCTCTTTAATTTACCACCGACCTACAGCTGTATGCTTATTTTCATTCCACTTTGCAAGGTTTCCCACTGGATTGGTTTCTATGCTGACTCTTGCAGACAGTCTCGCTATCCTTCCACAATGTGCATAATATTTGCTTGACCGATTCCCTGATCCCCTACTGCTGCTTTGCGCAGATCTTACTGCAATCAACTCTGCCTCCTTGACTACACATCATAACGCAGCCAAGATGACTTGTTTATTAGCTGTAATAATATTAATCAAAATGAAGTAAAAAGTAAAAAATAAATAAAAAGTCTGGCCATTCGGATGAACCCAGATACAAAATATAAATGAATAAAAGCCAAAGAATAAAAAAGTTTTGAGAAGTGATTTAAAAGATGATACTGACTCTGTCAGCTTGAGATCCTCAGGCATTTCGGTCCAGAAACAAGAAGTTTTCATCTTCAGCCTTTATTCAGGACACAGGAACAGTCAGAGAGGCCCTGGCTGAAGATCAAGGTTGCATGCAAGCTTATAAGACCTGCACCAAATCTAAAGTTTAGAAAGGTAATTTAAGCCAAAAACTCTTGAACAGGTACTCAACTAGGGTTGATATGATCCTATAACTCTTAGTTTTAGTAGAAAGTATCAATAATTTTGGTCAAAGTGGAGGTGCTCGAGTACTTTTTGGTTATTGCAGAGGTAAAGGTGAGATGAACTAAAAGCATTATAACCCTCTGCTCACACAACATCCCTGGATCTAAAACCATCAGCCTGCCAACACAAGCTGAATCAATCTATGCCCCGACTCATCCCTGCGACAGTTAAATGACAGCAAACAAACAGTTCCCACACTGGTCAGCGTGTGAAACCCAAGCTACCCAAAATGCAAAGCAGTGCCCTCAGCGTCACCTCATGTGCCAGGTTGCCACAATAAGGAGCAACAACTTCCCACTCTCACTTCTACAAAGCTGCCAGCATGTGATGCCTGCCCTGTCCCATGCCTTTTAGAGGTCAACATGAACCTCTGACCCTGGCAAGACCCTTCCAGCCAGGGGGTCAGGCAGTTTTGATTCCTTGTTTTGATGCTCCATGTAGGGAAAACAGCGATTGACATATTTGTTTATGAACTGTGCTAGACAGGTTGTTTGTTTGTAGGGATGCTGTTAGGTCCTTTGGGACTTCTGTTTGGGATCTGAAGCGTAATAGTGGATCAGTCCTTGGATGTTTTGGCAGCTTCAGTGTCTTATGTAAGCTATAATACAGTTTATGTAACATCTTGGTCATAAACAAATGTAGCCAGTAGTGAAATGGAGGGCAGCTCTTTGGGGTTATGCATTTTGAAGGGGGCATAACATTCTGTGTTCCTCTTATTGATGGATCCATCTCTCCCGAGGCACAGAGGACTTCTCCTTTCTCTGTGCCAGCTGTTTCCGCCTTAAAAAAAAAAGTCCTCCCACCATCATATATTGCCATGCACATCAACACTGAGTATTATTATTATTATTATTAAATATAGTTACTGCAATCATGCAAGTGTCCATGTCAGCAGTGCACATACTCTGTTTATAGTGTAATACTGCATATTCCCATCAATAGGTACCAGTTAAAGGCGCAATCTCTATAACGGAGTTAGCGTGATCCATAGAGTCACAATGGCCACATTTGTGAAATACGCCAGGTTGAAATATACCAGAATTTCCCTTTAACCATGATCATGATAGTTTCGTAAACCTAACCAAGGTCAACCATGCTCTTAACTAAGTCATTTTGTGCCTAAACCTAATGTTGACCGTCGGTAGGTAACAGGAAGCTGTTACCTTCTTTGCTCCTGATGATGAAGACGTCTTTGTACCTTGAACATAAACATGTCATTTTGGGACATTTTGCTGCCATTTTTCTTGGGAGGCCAGTCTCCCCAATTTCCTCACATGGGGACTGATGTTAGGCAATGAGAGAAAACCCAGAGAGAGTTGAAGCACATCCAAAAGGCTTTGACAAGGAAGCACAAACTATAACTGCTCTTCTGTTTCTTGGCACAAACTGATGATTTCCACTCAGTTGTGGTTTCTGAATGCTGTATCTATTCACCCCAGTTTGCACACTAATGGGAAAACAAGCCAGCTCGTAGCTCAGACCAGTGGGTAGAGTGGGTTAGTTCTTGACCCACTTACTTGGCAAATAGAGAAGCTGATAGCCTGAGACCCACTAAACCCCACACAGCGCCAAGAAAGATCTGAATTGAAATAATACACCTTGGGTTCAAAACATAATTTCTGCTGACATTTACCTTTTGTGCTACAGCAGTGAAGTGGAGAGGTTATGAACACGCTGGGTCCAAATCTCAGTAATGTTCATTCGTTATGTGCCATTACAACTGAGGGTTAAAAGCCCAATTTTAAGGGCAAATTGCTCCTCAGGTCCCCATAAACCAAATGACAGAAAGAAGGGAGAAGCCATAGTCACATCTTCTGGCACAATTTACACCTTGCAACCTGCGGTGCGCTCACGTAGGTTTGGTCAGAATGTAAAGACTGTAATCCATTACCTGGCAATGTCAAATGAGCTTCTGAAGCACTGATAGACTGCGCAGCCACAAAATGTAATCACCGAAATTGGATTTTAAGGGCTGAGAAATGAGCATGTCGTAATCCTGAATGATTATCTCGCCCAGGTGGCTGGCTTTTTTTTTTTTTATCAAAGAAAATTACAAGGGTGAAAATGCTCTTGACACACATAATCTGCCGTTCTGCCTCCTGGAAGAGCAGGTGTAGAGGGGGAATTGAATCTGGAGAAAGTATTCCAGGTATTAGAGCTAATAAACGGTGCGTTATGTTCTGTATTACTCTATTTACAACAGAGAGCATTCTTGCTCTTCTTCTGTCATTTCTTACGTTTTTCTCTCTAGGGATATTGCATCTGACCTGCACTGATGAACCTGTTGATGTACGTCATTGTGGCATCGCAGCTCGCAGGAACCCGGGACATAAACAATAGAAGCCCTACAATTAGCAGAGTGTGATGGTACACTTTGCACAGTGACAGTTTGTCACAAAGTGTTTATCTCAGCGGGGTGGAGACACAACTTGTCAGTTAAAGAACCGCTGGGAAGTCGATGCATGACGTGTCGCTTTGGACAAAAGCTTCTGCCCAATGAATGTAATGTGTTTGTCTTTGAAACTATATATAAAGTGTATGTACAACAACAATCCTCGTAATCGTTTAATCATGTAAGTTAAAGGTACCCTGACTGCTAGTAGCGCTTCGGAGCAATGCTTTTATAAATAGGTCCTTGTTTTGTTGGTGTTGTTGCACATGAGCATGCGGGCGGCGTGGTGGACATCTTGCTGTTGGTTTCACGCTATTCCGCTGATCGACAGTTGGTGGCAGTAAAGCGCTAACAAACGTAGCAATGCGTTAACAAAGGCAGGGAAGAAGAAGAAGACTGCTAGATAGCAAACATGGATACAAACATATTTTTAAATATTAAAAAAATCTGCTTTTCTGAATTAGAAAAATGCACTCAACCCATTTGTTAGCAGGATTCCTTCAAAGTCTTGAAAGTTTGGAAAATGCTTCACTGTAGCCGTTATGTTTTCAAGGTTAGGAACATGCTTGAACATAATCTGGTGTTTCACTTACACAATCACTCATGTAAACAAAAATCTTTTAATGTTTCAAATGAAAAAATCCTGTCGTCGTATTTGTTTGTTGTCTCCTGGCATTTATAGTAACAAAAGCTTCGAGGGTCTGGAAAATGTTGGTTTAGGTACCTTGACAGTGCTTGAATTTTACTCTTAAAAGCTGTACGAACCATGTGTTAGACGCATACAATGTGTTTTGGCGAGAAACACTGAATGTAAACAGCTTTTGTCTGTTTGCAAGAAAACTCCACAAGACACCTTGTGAGTTATTTTCTACAAAAAATACCAAACATTGTCTGGTTTTAGCTTCTCAATTGTGAGAATTTGTCACTTTTCTCTGTTTTTTAATAGAATATCTTCAGGACTGTTGGCTGGACAAAACAATCAATTTGAAGATGCCACCTTGGACTCTGGAAATTATGATGGACATTGTGCATTATTTTCAGATATTTTATATTCTAAACGATATATTAAATAATTGAAAATCTGTCCCATATCCGCTGCTCTTACATAACAATACCGACTTTGCAAATCCCCATTAATGCAGTATTGCCTATGATGATGGTCTCCAGCTGGTGAAAAAAATTATGATTTCATTCAGTAAGATTAAAACTCCATAAAGTATGCATTCCTACCTTTTTCTTGATATCATATTATTTGATGCAGGCAATGGAGAACCCAAGTTTAGCTGGATTTGGCCTCCAGTAGAGCCCAGATTATGCTACTAATTTGCCTTTGCACCACCACTCTTGAAATAATAAAGTATACTATGCAGGGCATTGTTTGTTTTCCGCACCTCTTTGCAGCCTGTTCTCTGCCTTGGCTGCAGAATCATAAACAATTTCCTCTCTTGGCTCTTTTCCAAATGAGCTCAGAGGAAAAAATTTGTATAGCTGTAACACTTTTCAAAACAAAAAAGTAGTAAGTGTACAACCCTCTTAATAAAATAGAGGTCAGACACTGATCCAGGCCTCTGTAAGGCCAAACATGCTCTGTCGCTGTCACTGGTGCATGGGGAGATACACACACGATTTAGATTTTATTACAATTATAGCTCTAAGGCAATTCAATGTTACCACAAATGATCAGCTGTTTATATTTTTTGCCTTATGTCTGATCATAACTGACCAAAAAATCTCTGAATCAAAGATTTCGAGCTTCTTTCTACAGTCAGAGGAGATTCCAGTGTCTCCAAAAAAAGTAGATTCAGTAGATCAGAATGCAGAGCAGCTAGAAGGAGACAGGCTGAACTGAAACGGGCTGCATTTGGCCCGAGATTTATCTCACCTGGAGTGATTTGAGGAACAGATGTGCCTTCGTATTTCTGAACTGAATGCAATAAAAGAGTAAATATCACCTGGAATGTGACTAATACCTTCGGTGTAAGGACATCTTTAACTTCTTGTTGTGTTCAGTGTCTTATGTTTTGTTCAGGGTTCGTACAAAGTCTTGAAAGGTTGGAAAATGCTTAATTTTAACCGTTATGTTTTCAAGGTTGGGAATATGCTTGACTTTGAATATACTCCTTGAAAAATGGTGTTTCATCATCTACACAATCACTCATGTAAACCAAAAGTCATTTAATATTTGAAATGAAACGATCCCGTCCTCATATTTTTGTTTGTTGTCGCCTGGAATTTATAGTAACTTAAGTAGTAGATGTGACGAAAGTCTGGACATTTTTGGTTTAGGTACTTTGAAAGTGCTTGAAAAGTGCTTGAATTTTACTCATAAAAAGCTGTACAAACCCTGTTTGTTGCTCCACTGTGTCATGATTCAAAATGTAATGATGTTTTTGATGTTATCCTGTGAATAATATAAATTATAAATGTCAGGACTGTCTGCCCACCTTTTTGTAGGTGTTCACAGTTACTCTTTAATAAATTATATTTGTAACTTATCCCCTGACCATTCACACACACGTATATACATAGAAATGCTTCTACAAACATGAAACTCTTGTGTAGTTCTCTGTAGATTCTCTATGTTTTTTTGTTTTTTTTACATGTATGAAGAGGAGATACGGGTGTTTGAAAGGTTGATAGTTTTTAGATTAAAGCTGCTAATAATGGATGTATTAATAAAGTCATTTATGTTTGATAGTTTGCAGTGAAGAGGGAAGAGACAGAGTTGTGTTGCTGTGAAATACACAAGCAAACACCACATTGGATGTGACTTAAAATTTGGCAAAGTCAAATAATTGAATGGAAAAATATATTACGAATATGTATAACATTTATACGAATTATGTAGTTTGTCCAGAATTAGCTGAGCAAGCGCGTGCCTGGCTTTAACTGCAGTGAAGTTGATTAAAAGCCCCAATTAGGAGCAGATTGATTTGTACTGGGCGGTGATCGCACACCAACCAGGAAGGTGTGGTTTATTCACTGAGCAGCGTCAAGCTCACGTCATTAAATAAAAGACGGAACTAAGGCGATTTTCCTTCAAAATAAAAGCACACAGCTACAAATCACACAGAACTAGAAGAATCACTATGAACTTTAGTCATTTTTGGGCTGCAAGTGTGCAAAGTATGTTGGTTCACAGGCCTGTGGATCAGTTGGTCAAATATAGCTGTAAAATATATTTTTCATCACGCAGCACACTTTATTTGTATAGCTGTAACACTTTTCAAAACAAAAAAGAAAAAAGTAGTAGTAGTACAACCCTCCTAATAAAATGGTATGAAATCATGAGAAAGCCAAAGGAGGCATGACATTTAATTTAGTATTTGGGGGCCACCAGGAACAGATTATTTTGTTCTCTAAGCCACAAGCGCAACCAATCATTATCTACTGACAGACAGAAACATTATTTTGTGTTTTTCAGTTTGCTCATGTTTTGGATATTTGTGATGTTGAGGCTGAATTATTTCAAAATGTAAAAGAGACCCAGCCAGGACCCATGAGGTGTTTACGGGGATTTTATTTTGAAGGTACTGACCGGATCTTGTGCACCTGTATTGCCTCTGACTTAACACCGTTTCCCTAAACGCAGCTCGTCGTTTGCCTCTGGGCCGAGAGGCACAGCCGTGTCGTCCGACTGTCGCTGAACTCGGTGCTCGGCCTTTCTGCAGCTCATCACAACAAAGCCATTTGTTCGACACGAGACGCCGCGGCGGGACTTCATGTTGTCAAACTGACAACTTTGTCTGCAACTTGTGTTTCTGGAAGAAGAGGTGAGACTGTTACCATGTATTTAAATGCAACTTATTCATGTTTTTTTTTGTTTGTTTTTTTTAAAGCAAGCGACGCAGCAGAGCAGGCAGGACATTAAGATAAAGTCCCCGACTGTCCCACTGATTTATTATCCAATATTTCTGCTGCATGCAACAGGTAGAAGGCCCCTAACTGCGTGCACTAAACAGGTGACTGCATAAACCCCAGCAGGAAATCATTATCAAAACGTTTATTACAGGAGGCTCTGGGTCATTCAGTCATTTCCAGATCAGCCTTTTTGAACAGCTGCTTGAAGACTTTGTGTAGGCGGATAATTAATGCAGCTAATCATAAATGTGTTTCACCGCAGCCATCTCCTTAAACATCTCCTGTAGGCTTCATCTCTGTGTGGTTTGAGAGCGAGGCGTTTACAATCTAAACGAGCCTAAATGTGAACACCAGCCTACTTCAGAAAGTACTTCTCACTGTGTAGCCTAAACAACCAGCTGCTGTGATGCAGAGGAGCTCGCATTTCCCTTTCCGTTATTTGAACGGTGCATCTGATGGTGGATCACTACAGCGTTTTATTTAAGTTGTATATTTGCAAAATACTCTCGTCAAACAACTGATTTGGGTGTCATTTGTTAGGCTATGCTTATTTTGGACATGCAAAAACAGAAAATGGATCAAATTTTTAAATAATGTGTGCAACAACTTGCTTTTTATTCAACCTCGGAGCCATTTTGATTCAACTTTTTAAAAAGATTTTCCCTGTGAATATCTTTGAAATGTCTACAGAGTTGTGGTGCGGAGTAATGCAGAGTTATAAATATTAGGAAATTAAACTAATGGTGCTATAAATTGATTTGAGGGGGTTAGCGCTTTCATTGTCAACTTTTTGAGTTGCAGAAGTTGCACTGGGTTGAGTGACGATCTGACTTTGTCCTCTTGGAATGTACTTATTCATGTATTTATGTGCAAAATTAAAGAATTCATCACTGTCTTTAAGAAAAGGGTAAGATTAAAAGCTTGCATCCTAGTAAAAATGCATCCCGCCTGTCTTAAAAGCAGAAATGACCAACATTTCCTCTCAGTTACTGCCGTTAAATGCCAATGCAGGGTCTCTCATGAACTTAAAAAGTACTTTTTAGAGACAAAGTTCTTGATTTAAAAACCCCTATCACAGAGAACATGATCTTGTGATGGACAGAACCATAATTACAGTTAATTTGTTCTTTTATCAAATGAGCTTACAAGGAGAAGATTTTACCTTCAAGGTAGATGGAAAAAAGTATTTCTCGTCAATTTTTTGAGCTAACTATCAAGAGCTTTTTCCTCACGATCACTCGTCAATCAGTGTCGGTCACACAGCCCCAGCAGTGGCAGTTATTACAGTAGCTGCTGCTCGCTCAGTAAGACTTCACAGAGTTTCTACAATAGGTTGAATTATAGGTCGAACTCAATTACCATTGTGTAGTAGCATATTTAAAAGTATTTGCTGACATTGTGACAGTGTCAGAGAGGTGTTGATTCAGCTCTGTCAGTCTCCTAAATTAGTTGAATAACTTATTTTCTGTCCCAGGGTCAAACAAACAAACAAAATAAATAAAGCAGATTGTACAGGGGTACCTAATGAACAGGTAAATCAGTGTGTGGCTGAGTTTTAGTTGCGCGTTACTGCAGGATAGTACATGACATAAAATATCATGCAGCCTTTTATATTTAATGTTAAAAGTTTAATTTGTCTTTTAAAAGTAATTGCAGTCGATGCAAAGCATAAATTGAGCACATAAATCTCTCGGTGTCAACGAAAGGTTTTTTTCTGCAGCTGGGCGAACAATTCAATGAGATCTTTCACATTCTCTGGCTCTAACCATCGCTTACATCCTCACTCGCACTCCCTTACTGTATATAGTAAGGTACGGCTTCTCTGTGCGGAGCTGCTTCACATCCGTTTCCGCCTGATTTTAGGGAGGCAACGAGATTTTAGGATGGGAAAACGACATGGCCTTGAGCTGTTGTGTAGAAGGCATGCACTTCTGGCTAATGACCAGGAACAGTAGTGTCACTTCAGATTTTGCTTTATTTGGCTTTGACCTTTTGTGTATAATTTTTAGGGGGGTGTACATGCTTCCTGCTTGTGTGTGTGTGTGTGTGCATGCATAAGTGTAAACGCTACATGAATGTTTGCCAACTGTACGAATAAGGAGGTTCCTTAGTGTCTAATCTGCACCACAAAGCCAAAACGCTGTAACATATATATATATATATATATATATATATATATATTTGGTCAAAAGTGAGTTAAGACCAAAATCAGACTTTTTAACATTTGTTTTACTATATAAAAGATATTTTGCCATAGAAATGTCTAATTTAAAAAAAACGCAGTGACTGTACTCCGGCTAGCTAGGTGAGATAGCCTTAGCTAAAGCTAATTTACCCACCTTTTCCTGTTTCCTGCTGTTAAAGAAAATGTATTTTCATGCTCAAACATCTTTCTAATCGAGGATGTTATACCACTTAAACAGTGCAGTAGCTAAATCTAGTTATAATGGAGAAAGATTAACTGCTAAAAGGTAACTAGCCTAGCTTAGCGGAGTAGCCTAGCACTAACTGCCGCCTCTGACTCTTGTGTTAAATCACGTATTTAAATGCATTTAATTAAAGATTAATTTATTAAACTAGCTAACTAGTACAGATAGACAAGAAATCTGAAAAAACAAGAACATATTTTGTTTGTAAATGTATTTTTAGCCCTTTAGATTGCCTAAACATAGAGTGCAGCATCTAAATGTTGTTTCATGTAAGGTCTGTGGCGACAAAGCACCTAACTGGGATGCTGTGGACAACATGAAGATGTAAATAATCACAATTTTAACTTGATAATCTGGTGCCCTCGTCCTCTCTGATACCCTGTAGTCCCTGACAGCAGTTATATAAGTCGGTGAATTCAGAGATGTACAAAAAGCAGCTTTATTCATTGGAAATAATTCCCTTTGCTCTATAGGTTGTCGAACTTGTGAGTGTGGTGTGAGGCAGTAATGGTTAGAGAGAGTTGGCTGAACCTTGCGCCTTTTTAAAACTCAGTGTCTATAAAGGAACTCGGACTTGACTGCGTATTTCTGCCAGCTGCTGGAGAGTGTGACGGTGAGGAGGTTTGAAGGCCAGGTCAAACCTTCAAAGGAAAACAGAAACGCATCTTCCACATCAGCTTTTACCCCCACATGGTAATTGAAGAAGCCACGATCTCTCTTGATTTCTCTTAAAAGTGACTCATTCGTTTTGGGAGTCAGTTCATTGGCTACAGACACAAGGTCATTGGAAACTTGGTGAAACTAAACAGCACCACACGTTTTAATGCTTTCAGCAGCTTATAACCTGTAGATTATAAACAGTATCCTCACATCAAGTACAGTTAAATAGTTTTATTGATAGGAGGGCTGCGTATGTTGTAACTGAAGTTTCTGTGACCCAGTGTCTCGCTTTATATCATCAATCATTTCCCATGATTCAGGCTGAAACAGATGAGCTGGCAAGCTGTGTAATTAAACTTCAGAGAATAGCTCAAACTCTTTCATTCCCTGGCATTTCATCACTGTAGATGTCAGGTAAGAATTGATAAACCCGTAGAAGACGGAGGTAAAGCCATCCTCCCACTGCCAAGACACGCTCAGCCGTAACAGCCAGAGATGGATCGTTTGTCAAAGCAAATATCCTTTTAAAAAGCCCAAATATTCAGCTCCGACTCTTTAGAAGCTAAATGCTGCACTTTGTTCACCAGCTAGTCTAATTTGTAGGGTTCATTGTGTGGGGAAGTGTGCCTGTAGACAATAGTAGTATATATTTAAAATGTAGTAGCCCAAATTTATTAAAGGTTTTTTAATCTTAAGCCATTTTTCAAGTTCCTGGAATTAGGGCTGGGCGATACGGCCAAAAATGTTATCACAATTTTTTTTTTTCCGTATCAGTAATTAGCTAATTTTTGTGAAAGTTGAAGAAACCAGATGGTTAATTGTGGTTTTAAACTATTTAAACTATGTAACACTTGCCAAACATTTTGCTTATTCTGGTCTGCTACAAGCCCGTTAGCCACTGTGTCTGTAAGCATACGCACCTCTATTTCTGCAACATGATTGGCTGTTTGTCTTCTTCTTCTGTTTAATGGCAGGTTGCAACTAGCCTTTAAGGTGCTTTAGCGCCCCCCTCTCCTGGTGTATGGTGGTTTAATTATAACGAACATTTGTTATATTTATATTGAGGAAAATTACATTGTGATAATTATTGTTATCGCCCAGCCCTACCTGGAATTAAATAGTTTTTATGCCACATGGACGAAGGCATATTTCCCCTCCTTTTTATTGTCTTTATCTTCCCTCAAAGAACACTAGTGGTTACTATTTATTTATTTTTTATTCAGCCTCAGACACTGTTTTTCATAATTCTTTTTTAACAAAGTAAAATTGTTCTAAAAGGGGTTTTACCTGTTGGTGTTAAGTTTTGCACTATTTTGCAGTCTTAAGCTCTGTGTTTTATGTTAACTTAAAATATGTTACGCTTCTCCCATTTGCTTCATTTAACATAGTCTTCACTTCCTCCGTCAACTTTGGACAAAGTAGAAAATGGCCACCAGTCTTTATTCTCGGCTTGTAACAGAAAGTGTGCCCCCTGCTCGTAATCTAAAGTGTTGTCTCTCTAAGTGCCGCCTGACCCTTAACGTGTCCACGCCTCTTCAATGAGGCAAAGTCTGCAATCAGAAACGCATTTCTCTCATTTGTTTGCAAAGCATCAGAAATACACAGTTATATAATGTTTGAAGAGTCTGTGAAAAACGTAACGATGCTGTTTCCAGTTTTTACGTTTGTCATAACTTTCCCACACAGCAACTCCTGCAGGAAGTAGCAGTTAGCTTGTGGCAAAACTAAAATGGCTGCAAAGCTGTTGACGATGAAGAAAGCAACGTTCAGCATTCGTAAATAGCTCCATTTGTGTTTTCACAGCTGTAAGTGATTTCTCCAATAACATCTTAATTTGATACAATAAAAAATCGAAAATTTGCTTTGGCACTTTCCACAGTATCGACAAGAATTGATGGTCACATGCACTCGTTGCAGCTTTGTGAGTTTAATCGCTGACAGTGTTTCAGCAGTGTTCATTCAAGACTCCAGCTACTCCTACGGATTATCAAGTTTTTTTTGTTGGCGAGCCATTTGGCAAGATTAATGGACCCTTTTCTTTCAGGATAAATAATGACTTCCAGAAGTGAGCTTTATGCCAGAAATCTGGAGACAATGTGTACCAACCTTAACTGAAGACAGACTCCTGCCACCCAGGAATGATTAACTCTGCTGAAGTTTGCTGGATCAGATGTCGTAAGAGTAAACTAACATGTCCTTAGACTGTACTGTGTGCGCGCGTGTGTGTGTGTGTGTGTGTTGTATTTATTGATCCACCAGCTGTCTCTGTCTACAGTTGATTGTAAATCCTGGTTTCCTATTTCCTCTCGTCATTTTTCGGACTCTGCAGTGAAATTCCACCTTTTCAGTGAAACCTGTATATTAACAGATAAAATGTATATATATATATACATACATACATACACTT
>SEMN01001496.1:0-49910 GCA_005408345.1 Macquaria australasica
TATTCCTATAGACCTCAGCAGTAATGACTTCATGAGCTTCTTTAAAGATAAAATTCTAACTATTAGAGAAAAAATTCAGCACCTCCTGCCCTCAGTTGGTACTGACTTATCTTCAAACACAGGAACCTTAGAAACAACTGCAAAACCTGTACATTTAGACTGCTTTTCTCCCATCAACCGTAATCAACTAACTTCCATGATTTCCTCATCTAAGCCATCAACGTGTCTCTTAGACCCCGTCCCAACTAGGCTGCTTAAAGAAATTTTACCCTTAGTTAGCACTTATGTACTAGATATGATCAATCTGTCCTTATTTAAAGGCTATATGCCACAGTCCTTTAAAGTAGCTGTAATTAAGCCTCTTCTTAAAAAGCCCACTCTTGATCCAGGGATTTTGTCAAATTATAGACCTATATCTAACCCTCCTTTTCTCTCTAAGGTCCTTGAGAAAGCAGTCGCCAATCAGTTGTGTGACTTTCTGCACAACAACAACCTGTTTGAGGATTTTCAGTCAGGATTTAGAGTGCATCATAGCACAGAGACAGCACTGGTGAAAGTTACAAATGACCTTCTAATTGCATCAGACAAAGGACTTGTCTCTGTACTTGTCTTACTAGATCTTAGTGCTGCATTCGATACCATTGACCATCACATTCTATTACAGAGACTAGAACATTTTATTGGCATTAAAAGGTACTGCACTAAGCTGGTTTAAATCCTATTTATCAGATCGTTATCAGTTTGTACACGTTAATGATGAATCCTCTATGCACGCCAAAGTTAGTCACGGAGTTCCACAAGGTTCTGTGCTTGGACCAATTCTATTTACCTTGTATATGCTTCCTTTAGGCAATATTATTATAAGGCTTTGCCTCCATAAATTTTCATTGTTATGCAGATGATACCCAGAAATTGTATTTATCGATCAAGCCAGATGAAACCAATCAATTAGCTACCAAGCGAAGGCATGCCTTAAGGACATAAAAGCCTGGATGACCTGCACAGAATTTTCTGATGTTAAGCTCAGACAAAACCGAAGTTATTATACTTGGCCCGGTACCTTGAAACACGACTATCTAAGATATAGTTTCTCTAGATGCATTGCCTAGCTCAGCGAAACCGTAAGGAATCTTGATTATCTTTGATCAGGATGTCCTTTAACTCCCAAATCAAACAAACTTCAAGAACTGCCTTTTTTCATTTTCGTAACATTGCAAAATCAGGCACATCCTATCTCAAAAAGATGCAGAAAAACTAGTCCATGCATTTGTTACGTCTAGGCTGGACTATTGCAACTCTCTATTATCAGGCTGCCCCAATAAATCCCTTAAGACTCTCCAGCTGATTCAGAATGCTGCGACACGTTTACTGACAAGAACCAGAAAAAGAGAACATATTTCTCCAATAATTAGCTTCACTGGCTCCCTGTAAAATCCAGAATTAAATTTAAAATCCTTCTCCCTCACCTTCTGAAGCCCTAAATGGTCAGGCACCATCATATCTTAAAGAGCTCATAGTACCCTATTACCCCACTAGAGCACTGCGCTCCCAGAATGCAGGGTTCCTTGTGGTTCCTAGAGTCTCTAAAGTAGAATGGGAGCCAGAGCCTTCAGCTATCAAGCTCCTCTCCTGTGGAACCAGATCCCAGTTTGTGTACGGGAGGCGGACAACCTCCTAACATTTAAGAGTAGGCTTAAGACTTTCCTCTTTGATAAAGCTTATAGTCGGGCTGACTCAGGTGACCCCTGAGCCACCCTTAGTTATGCTGATATAGGCCTAGACTGCCGGGGGACTTCCTATGATGCACTGAGCTCCTCTCTCCTCCTCTTCCTCTCCATCTGTACGCCCTCATATCCCATCAATGCTTGTTATTAATTCAACTTCTTCCCGTAGTTGTGTGCTTTCTCTCCTCTCTCTCTCTCCCTCTCCTTCTGTTGCTTTCTGCAGGTGTTTCTGCCTCTGGAGCTGTGGAGTCTGGGTCTGTGGTTGCTGCCGCCTGCTGCCCCGTGCTCCTGCTCTGCACCCGCTGATGCTATTGCTGTTGTTGCTGTTATTAGTATTGCTATTATAATGTTGCTCTTAGTGTTGTTTCTGTTGGTGTTAACATCAATGCCATTACCATATCTATGCTGTATTGAGCTGCTGTATGTTCTCTTTCCTCCTGCTCTCTCTCTCCCGCTCCCCCCTTCCCCTTCAACCCAACCGGTCGAGGCAGATGACCGCCCACCTTGAGCCTGGTTCTGCTCGAGGTTTCTACCTGTTAAAAGGGAGTTTTTCCTTGCCACTGTCGCATAGTGCTTGCTCATGGTGGGAACTGTTGGGTCTCTGTAAATATAAAGAGTCGGTCTAGACCTGCTCTATTCGAAAAAGTGCCCTGAGATAACTTTGTTATGATATGGCGCTATATAAATAAATAAAACTGAATTGACCTTGTCCTTTAGTCCTGTATATTGATGACTGACCTTTGACCCTGCTGTATGTAATAGCCTTTGACCTCTGACCTTGTCCTGGAGTCCTGCGTGTTGGATGACTTGTCGCGCCACATGAGCGTACTCGGGGTTCATCTCCACGGTAATCATCCTTGTTGCTGGGGGCAACAGCCTGGTGATGCGTACAGCAGAGTAACCGCAGTACGTCCCCAACTCCAGCACTGTGGACGGAGAGGTTTCCATCACAACCGAGTCCAAGATGGCTCCTGGGAGACAGACAGAGGGACATGTGATTAATGAGAATACATACATCCATATACACATGTGATTGTGTGTGTGTGTGTGTGTGTGTGTGTGTGTATGTATGTATCAGCGTGTATTACTGTGTGTATTTGTACCTTTCTCGTCTCCCACGTTCATGGCCCACTCTGTATGTTTACAGAAGTGGTCGATGGCTGTGATGACGCTGTCTGGATCCCCTCTGACTGCATTTATACTGACGGCCTGCAGGAGGCGCTGAGAGGCAGCCAGGCAGTTAAACAGACAGACAGGTATAAGCAGAGAGAGAGATCGACAGGCAAACAGACAGATACAGAGACAGACAGACAGACAGTTGAACAGACAGACAGGTAGTCAAAGGTCACCTGAGGTCTTGTTGTTCCTGCCAGGAGGTCGAGCGTCGTCTCCAGCAGGACATCGTACCACAGCAGAGCCAGAGTGGAGTTAGACTGAACCAACCAGGGAATCAAACAACGGCAGAAAACATACAGACCGAGCAGGACCACCGACACTGTGAGCAGAGACATACTAAGAGACAGACAGGCAGAGAGAGTGAGAGAGGGACAGGTAGAGAGAGAGACAGACAGAGGGGGAGAGAGAGGGACAGGTAGACAGACAGACAGGCAGAGAGAGGGACAGACAGGTAGAGAGAGAAGAGACATCAGTACTAAAAGTAGTCTTAGCAGCAGTATTACAGTATCAGTAGTATCAGTACCAGTTGTTGTAGTAACTTAGTTTCCCTCTTTGTCTTCTTCTTCAGTCCTCTGTCTCTCTCTCTCCTTTATTTTCTGTCTCTCTCTCCTTTACTTTCTGTCTCTCTCTCTCTCTGTCTCCTTTAATTTCTGTCTGTCTCTTTTTCTGTCTCTCTGTTGCGTCTCTGATTTAAACTGATAGTAAATCTGAAGTAGAGAGAAGTGCTGATCAGCAGCTCGTTTTAATCCTGCTTCAGCCAATCAGCTTCTTAATCCTCTGTCTGTTTCTCTGTCTCTCTCTCTGATTGTTCTAATACAGAGTTCTCCATGTTAGGACTTGAGTACCTGGGAGTCTAAACTTGATAAGTTCACCTCTGTAGTCCAAACTCTGGAGGAGTATAACAGTCTTTCTGGTGCAACATAAAAACATAGTGCAGACACTGACACAGTAAGAGACACACTTTCAAGATAGTTTTGACATAAAAATACAAAGAATAAAAAATAGGAATAGAAAAGGGTGACTGCATGGTCCATATCTCCTACCAGAAGGCAGGGGGTCAGGTGGCTGGGGTGTGATGGGTCCCTGGTGATGCAATGGGCTCTCCTCAGATGTCTCTTATCAAAGATGTCCTGTATGGGTGGCAGTGCAGTCCCAGTGATCACCTGTTGGAGAGAATGCAGTCAGCTGCCAGGCCAGACGGTGATACAGCTGCTCAGTGTGTTTTCCACTGTGCATCTGTAAAAATGATCTGAAGTTCTGAGGATCTGAGGTTGCAGCTAGATCTTCCTCAGCCTCCTCAGAAAGTGGTTGGTGAATCTTTTTGATGAGAGAGGAGATGAGGAGAGACCATGAAAAGTCTTGGGCTATGTGGACCCCCAAGAATTTAAAACTCTTGACTCTCTCAACAGCAGATCCATCAGTGTGGACAGGTGTATGGTTTGTGTTGTGTCTCCTAAAATCCACAATTAACTCCTTTGCATTGTGTGGTGGTCGCCGGTGATTGATTCTGCACAGGCCTGGCTCACCTTGAATGAGACTATTGACAATTTGGATCTGACTGGGGCAAAGGGGGCTGGGATATGTACTGAACAATCATATCATATATAAAAAATGCAGCATAAGACACATCAGCGTTACACCATATCCACACATTTATCTATTTAATAACTGAATCTTTCATTTCATGGTGTTTAAGGTCCCGATACAGACTGGAATAAGTGAGTATAATAAATAATAATGCAAACAACATGTTGCACATGATCAATGATGAAAGCACTAAAATCATCATTGTCACTTTAACCCTGTTTAAATTATATTATATTATATATTATAATATTATTAAGCTTATTTTTATTTAAATATCAATTCATAAATGCAGATGTGCAAAAACAATGCGTTTGTTTATTGTGTTTGAAAATGAACTAATAAACAATATATTTATTTCGTTGATTTTCCTGTTTTTGAAGAACATGATTATTGCTTTATCTTGTTTTCTCCTGCTCTGCTTGTTGTTTCTATCATGTGTTTGTAGAATGGAATTAGTTTTAAAATAAAGTAGCCTACCGGAGGGGCGCGGGGACACGGGCGGGGACACGGGCGGGGGGCGCGGTGCTGTGGCGTCACTCACGGTGCAGTGAGTTTCTCCGTCAGGACGCACCAGAAGACCGGAGCTGAGCGGAACAGCAACATGGCTGCAGATTATTGGGAGCCAGAAAGATCCGAGACTCTGTCAGACTGAACCTAGCCAAAGAAAACCCGGGACAGACCGGGACAACCCCCCCCGGTGAGTAATACACACAGCCGAGTTTCATGTGTAACCGGGAAATCGTTTTATTACATTGTAACGGAGCAGCGGCTTCAGAGATAAACCTGCTCCGCCTCCGCTGCTATTTATAACACACTGATGACATTTACTGCAGGAAATAGACGAGTCCCGTCCTTACCGCACTATGTAGAGAAAAAACACAGAGAACATAGTGCAGAGAACCACAGAGAACCAGAGCACAACATAAACACTAGCTGCTATTTGGGGGTTAAATACAGAAATGCTCACATGTAGCTTTAATTATTTATGTTAAGTGAAATCAGTGGTCAGAGAAGTCAGTGTTACTGACCCACTGTGATGTTACAACAACAGCAGGCAGTGACGTAATACAGGTAAATAACCTGTCAGTCGGTCAGGTGTTAGCATGTTAGCTGTCAGGTAGATAACCTGTCAGTCCAGAAGGTGTTGTCCATCTACCGTCTGCCTGAATCCATGTGAAAGCAGCAGAATGATTAATGATAGCAGTGCTGCCAGGTGTATGATAATTATTGTATTTGTATGATCAATAATTCCAACAATCCCTAAATGTATGATAATTTAGAGATGTCATAGTTTCATAGTTTTTTCTTTCCTTTAGAGCTGATTTGGAGCCAGCCTGATTATTGATCGTGTCAGTAATGTGTTACAGAAAACTGACCCTGGATCTTCCATAATGATCTGGTGAGACGGCCTCTGTCGCCTCTCTCAGCCTCTTAGAAACTCTTTGTTGCTGTTGTCTCTGCTCAAACCAGCGTTTGGTTTATTTATCCTTGAGTTTAGTTTGGTTTATTAAAAATATTGATCTGTCAGCTGTTTGCTTCCACACTGGGATGCACAGTGAGTCCTGTAGTCTGCATAATAAATACTGGCCTGTAGTCCCACAACCTTCAAGCACCTTGCTGTCATTAAGAGATGTTAAAAACTCTGGATTTAAAATGTACCAAAGTTTCCCTTCAAGTTGTTATTATTATTATTATTATTATTATTATTTGGTTTTCAGTATCTGATGATGAGTCTCTGCAGGTGATGAAGGTCAATGTGTTCACTTATCAAATGTTTGTGTTTCAAAGCTCAACACATCCAAACACATGTGGTCATTAAAGATGTAGAATAACTCCAGATGTGTTTCTGTTCATTGTCCAGCTGCTAATCTGTGACCTCACAGTTCAGTTCTGTTTGTTCTGTCAACATAACTTTATTAACAATGAACAAAAATTGACTTTTGCAACCTGTGTCCATTGTGAAAGTGTTTATGTGATACTTATATTTTGGTATTCTAGCCTTTTCTTCCTGTGTTTACCTGTCCAGGTGTGGTCTCCAGGCTGGCTGCCCCAACTCCCTCAGTGTCACGCCCTCCCCTACCCCCCCGGCCCCCCCTCATGGAGAGGGTGAGAAAGATCAAACGCCAGCTGTCACTCACTCTGGGGAGGGGAGGGGCTGGGGGAGGGGACAGGATGCCAAGTGACACCCTCAGCCAGGAAGTGACATCACACAGTGACTCAGGTAACACATACTCACACACACAGACAGTAACCTGTTAGCTCCCTCAGGTGTATCAGCAGGTAGGTGAATGTGATTACTGATCCAAAATCAGATTTGTTATATAAACCTATAAACATGCTGTTAACTGAACCAAGTCCCTCAGAAGACCTGAACCTGAACCTGGTCCTGGTCCTAGATTGGACCCGCGGAGACGAGAGCTAACAGTGTGTTCAGGTGACACTCATCTCAGTCTGAAATCTGACAGTTTACAAGTACAAGTTTACCTACAACAAAGACTTAACTCTCACTGCTAAACTGGGACCAGTTGCACTGTTAAACCGAGACCAGTTTCGCTGTTAAACCAGGATCAGTTCCACTGTTAAACCGGGACCAGTTCCACTGTTAAACCGGGACCAGTTCCACTGTTAAACCGGGGACCAGTTCCACTGTTAAACCGAGACCAGTTTCGCTGTTAAACCGAGACCAGTTTCGCTGTTAAACCTGGACCAGTTCCACTGTTAAACCGGTACCAGTTCCACTGTTAAACTGGGACCAGGTCCACAGTTAAACTGGAATGAGTTTCATGGCGTTTCACACCTGTTTGGTTCGGTTAAAATGAACCCTGGTGCCCGGTTCTTTTGGGCAGATGTGAATGAAGTAATTGCACTTGGGTGCAGACCAAAACAACCACACTGAGACCCTTTAGAAGAAGTGGTCTTTGTCCAGTTCCAAGCAAACTCTGGACCGGTTCGTTTGTGGTGGGAATGTGATCTGACCTCGATCCGACCCAACTATGCGGTATACTATAGCCTGTACCTGTAGCAGGTGTGCTTTACATTCTTGGATGTGGCAAAGCATACAAACTGTTTCTAGTAGCAACAGCTAGCCGGAGAATGAACCACAAATGTTTCCGTGAAGGCTGCTCTCGTGTATCCTTGCTCCTCGCTCCTCGGAACATAAATAAGAACTTTGAGACGGCCCTCAAGATGGTGGACCAGAATGACTTCTGATTCAAGCGAGGATCAAGGAATGAAGAAATATCAAATAAGAGACTTGAGATTCAACCAAGTGTCTGGGTTGAGCGTTTGATACCTGCTGAAACTCACAGACAGAAACAATGCCACCTGACTCTTCCATCTGATCTGATTGGTTGTTTGGTTTTATGATTTTGATTGGTTGTCGGTTGGAGCTTTCAATCAATCAGTTAATCGATCTGCTGCTCTGATCTGATGACACGTTTATTTTTCTTTTCTTTCCTCTGTAACCTTTTTTGTTCTTCTCCTTTTTCTACTGAATCAACCAATCAACATCCTCATCAAACCTTAACTCCTTCCACTCCTCTATCATCCCTTCTTCACTCTGCCTTCATCTCTTCTTCATCCCTCCATCATCCATCCATCATCCCTCCTTCATCTCTCCACCACTCCTCCATCATCTCATCCCTCCATAATTTTTTCTTCATCCCCCCCCATCAGAGGTGGTGTCTCTTCGTGGTTCTTCTGGAGGTTTGAAGGTTCGAGGTTCGTCCTCTTCAGTTCAGTCTCTCCTTCATTCATACAGCAGCTCACTGAGGAAACCTCGAGGCCTCGGACGCAGCCTGAGCTCCTACCTGAACCACTCGGCACGACTGGGTATAAATACTGCAAATACATGTACAAATTCTGCACTACCTGAACCACACGGCACGACTGGGTATTAACACTGCAAATACATGTACAAATACTGCACTACCTGAACCACATGGCACAACTGGGTACTAATACTGCAAATATGTGTACATACTCTTTAGTACTACAACCACACCTATGGACAGGCTACTAATACTTCCATGTACAAATACTACAGTACTACAGCCACACCCCTAGACTGGGTAGTAATACTGCTGTGTGTGTCTTTGTATGTGTGTGCGTTTGTGTATTACTGTGTGTGTGTGTGTGTGTGTGTGTGTGTGTGCGTGTGTGTGTTCGTGTATTACTGTGTGTGTTTGTGTATCACTGTGTGTGTGTGTGTGTGTGTGTGTGTGTGTATTACTGTGTGTATGTTTGTGTGTATTTCCAGAGATCGTCCACGAGGATGTGAAGATGAGTTCAGATGGAGAAAGTGATCTGGCTTCTTCTTCAGACGACGTTCAGAGTCCAGTTAGAGTCAGACTGAGAAACAAGAAGATTTCTACTGAGGTACACGCACACATATACACAACCAGTGGTCAGCAGGGATTGGCTGCACCCACAAAGGTCAGAGCAGCTTGGGTCAAAGTTCAACAAATTTGAAGCACAAAAGCTGTTTTTCCGCGATAATATGAATACAGCATAACTGTGGATGCAGCCACGAATCCTCTGCAGCCGATCTCTGCTAGCAGGATCTGCACTTTCCATCCACTCTGTTTGGTGTCTGTTTGCTCTGTGGACTTTAGATGTTTCAGTTCATATGCTTCACAGGTATGGAGTTAATTTTGTGTCTTTTTTATGCAATCAAACAGAATAGGTTTGAGAGCAAAACTTTCCACACTGCTATCAAAAAATAGGTTTGAGAGCAAAATTATTGACACTGCAATCAAAAAATGGTTTAGTTTTGCTTGCGAATCCAAAAGTTTTGCTTGCGAATCTAAAAGTTCAGTGACAGCTTGGCAACATCTGTAGTCAGTTAACGAGAGAGGGTGTTTCGAACTCATGGAGAAGACCAGAGAAACTCAATACACATTTATGTTTCTTTACACATAACCACTGCTGTTTTAATGCACAGGCTTACCAGGGCTCAAGCCCTGTGGCCCAATGACGTGAAAGGGCCCATGAGGATCCAGGAAAAAAATTCACAGCGCACATGCGCACATACACGCATTATGTGTGAGAGAGATTGATATTGGCCTACAGTGAGCCGGCCTCTACCTTTTGGTGACAAAATTTCTGTATCCAGTGTACAAAATACAGGGGTCTCGGACCCCCTAATTAACAACTAGGACCCCCAATGACGGCAAAATCAAATTTTGAGTGGGTCTCAAAATTAAGTTAATTATTTATTGTAAAATGTGTTTTCATGTTCAAATATTGAAAGGTAAGGAGCAACACAGAAAATGTGACTAACAGTGACAGTGATGTAGCCAGCAGCTGCTGACGTGGTTACCGGTGCCGGTTGTAATTCTGCAGCACAATAATACATTTGGACTCTGCGATTCCGCTGCTATTCATGATGTCGCTGTATAAACTGTGAAGCTTTCAGAACAGCTCAGAGTCAGAAAAGCTCACAAGGTCAGTTAACAGTTAAATCCCGGTGAGTTCATGAAGGTATCCACGCTGTGCCAGCTGTGCGTAATATTACGCACTGGTTGATGTGTATGTGTATACATACATACATACATACACACACACACAAACACACACACACACACACACACATATATATAAAAAAAAAAAAATATATATATATTTTTACTGGCCAGTATTTCACACACTGACTGTATCATATATGTACTGTATATGGTCTTATAATTATTATGTTAAAATTAAACAACAGTAACGAATGATTTTGATGTATGATTATTGAATGCAAATTAAGCATGGCTGATGTTTGTGCAGGTTGGACAGGGTAATAGTTTATTGTGATGGTGCTGGGGGGGTGTACCCTAATGCGGCCTTGCAAATAACTTTCGTCTCAGTGATGGCAACAATGTTATGTTTGAGCCGGTGCATGTAGATTGCTTTTGTTTAATGATCTGTGCTGTTGTAATGGATTAAACAAATACATATTATTTTGTCAGCTGCTAGCTTAGCTCAATTAGTTTGTCACTCGCACATTAGCCATATATTGAAGCCATTGTCACCACCAACATCAATAATACCGTGCCACTACACTTTAAACTGGCTACAAGCTGATACAATAATACAATACGTTGAACACAAATAGTCCTGTTAACTAGTAGCTACAAGCACGGCACCATGTGCGAGTGACTAGCTAACTGAGCTAAGCAAGCAGCTACAGGCTGACAAAATAATATGTATTTGTTTAATCCATTACAACAGCACAGATTGTTAAACAAAAGCAATCTACATGCACCGGCTCAAACATAACATTATTGCCTTCACTAAGACAGAAGTTATGTGTAAAGAAACATACATGCGTATTGAGTTTCTCCGGTCTTCTTCTCCATGGAGTTCAAAACACCCTCTCTCTGTTAACTGACTGCGAATGTTGCCAAGCTGTCACTCCGATCGAGACTGGCCAATAGAAATGTGTCTTGTGTCTTTCAACGTAGGTCCCGCCCACAGAATTCAGCTGAACCAGAAGCAAAACTTTTGGATTCGCAGGCAAAACTTTTAGATTCGCAAGCAAAACTTTTGGATTTGCAAGCAAAACTAAACCATTTTTTGATTGCAGTGTGAATAATTTTGCTCTCAAACCTATTTTTTGATTGCATAAAAAAGACACAAAATTAACTCCATACACAGGCCGCATCCTCTCAGAGAAGTTCAGCGATGATCTTCAGAATGCCAGAGTATGAGTGTCTGGTGTCAGAGTTGTAGTGGCTATTTAATATTTGCCTTTTGTCAAAGTCAATAACCATCTTCCAATCTTGAGCCAAATGCAGCATGAAACCTAGCATGCTTGACCAGAGATGAGGGTGTTGCTGTCTACTGTCCTGTATAGAGAGAATCATAGTTCTTACGGTCAACAGAAGAAGAGACTTAGTAGAAACTAGTTTACAATCTACACTGAACTTCTTCCTTCCCCTAAAGAAATATTGGTTGATGCAGGGCCCCGGTTCTGCGCCAGATGTATCTTCACGACCCTCAATGATGTTTCTTTAGACCAGCTGCAGATACAACTCTGAAGTGTGGTTCCTGTTGACGTCCCAGACTCCAGAACAGTGCTGTTTATGGTTCAAAGTCATACTGTGGTCTATAACTGAAATATTCATCCTTGACTCATGTCATGACCCTGCTCTCACTGACTCTAGTGGTATCTTCCTTTTTGAAGTTTTTGTAGCCATTGATAGTCGATCCAGGTAGGGGTCTGCTCAGGCAAAGAGTTTGCTGCCATGGATAGCTAACTCATCACAACCCCCCACCCCCCACCCCCCAGGTATTTCCGTACTGTCAGCTGTGTTTTTATGCTGTCAACAGGACTTTCCCTGGTTCTAAGCAGTCATTGACAAATCTGATTTACAGTTCAACCACAGAGGACTAGATGTTTCATTAAGCAGGTTCTTTCTTGGGTCCTAACACAGAGATGGTTGGTGGGTTATGGTAGATGTCAGGGGTCATCAGGTCAGAATTATGATCTTAATGTGTTTCCTGTCTGCGTGTGTGTTGCCTGTCTCTCTCTCTGTTGTGTTTCAGGACATTAACAAACGTCTCTCATTACCGGCCGACATTCGTCTTCCAGACGGTTACCTGGAGAAGTTTAATCTGACTGGTCCAGCTCTGTTTGAACAGCCAATCAGCAGGCGGCTGCGCAGAGTGTCTCTGGTATGTCTACCTGCTTCTACTCTACCTGTTTCTATTGTATTCTCTTATATAGGAGCTTCATCGTTTTTGCTGTATTTGGTGTCTTTGTACAGAATATATTAACCCTCTCCTCTCTGTCTCTGCCTACCGGTCTGTCTGTCTGTCTGCCTGTCTGCCTGTCTGTCTGTCTGTCTGTCTGTCTGTCTCTCTGTGTCTGCAGTCAGAGATTGGTTTTGGGAAACTGGAGACGTACATCAAACTGGACAAACTGGGAGAGGTGAGGAAACACCTGATTGTTTATGTGTGATGTAAAAACAGAATAAATCTGATCTGATCTGTTTAATAAAGTTTGTTGGACTGAGTCTGATGGAGGTTCATCACACAGCGGGAGGTGAGACGGTTGTTCATCCTCCTCTCAGCAGCTGCCTCCAGTCATACAAGTTTATTCTTGTCCCCATGTCTTCTCCTGAGGACAAATAAGTCTACATCAGACTGAACGATCTGTTTCCTCTGGAACAATAATCTCTTCTGTTCTCTCTGATGTTTGAACAGTCCAGTGTGTTCGCAGTTTAGCCACCAGTATGAGTACTAGTCCACCAGTATGGGTGCAGTATGGGTGATGATTTAGG
Organism: Macquaria australasica; assembly: GCA_005408345.1. Classification (NCBI taxonomy): domain Eukaryota; kingdom Metazoa; phylum Chordata; class Actinopteri; order Centrarchiformes; family Percichthyidae; genus Macquaria; species Macquaria australasica. Next base: position 12,758 of record SEMN01001496.1, read on the forward strand.
AGATCAGAGAACTTTTGGAGGTTTCAGGTTCCTGAGTTGAAGTGAAGTCAGAGGTGTGTGGACAGTAAATTTGCTGCTCATCATCACCTCTGAGACGCTGCCATTCAGCCGGACTCACTGCAGCGTGTCAGGGTACAGCTGGTCTTCCAGAAGCTTTAAAATACAGTAGGTGAAGCGGGGCTGGTGTTGAGAGCTCTGGAAAAGACAAACAACATGACTGCAACAGTCTTCTGATAGTCCTGGTCAGTCCTCAGCTATGGTTGTGGTCCTCAGCTGGTCTCTCACCTGTGTCTTTTGCCTCTCCTTCTCTACATGTTTCTCAACTGTCTCCCCCTCTAGCTGTCTCTCATCTCTCTCTCTCTACCTGTCTCTTGCCTGCACCTGTCTCCCTCTCTACTTGTCTCCAACCTGTCTCCCTCTCTAAGTTCAAATTCAAAAGACATTATTGTCATGAAAGTTTCAAAAACAATGTTACCAAAGTATGAAAATACAATTTGTCCAAATGTTTGGACAGTACACAATAACAGTAACACAACACCAACTACTACCTGTCTGTGTCACCTATCTTCCTCCCACCTGTCTCCCTCTCTACCTGTCTGTCTGTAGGGGACCTATGCTACAGTATATAAAGGTCGCAGTAAACTGACTGATAACCTCGTGGCTCTGAAGGAAATTCGACTGGAACATGAAGAAGGAGCTCCGTGTACTGCTATCAGAGAAGGTACTTCAGTACTAATACTGTACTACAGTAGTAATACAACAGTTTGTGCTGAACAGGCTGCTAGTATCATTGCAGTTTAGTGTAACACAGACTAGAGTATCAGTATTATTACAGTAGTCAGTAGTACTACAGTATCAGTAGTAGTACAGTAGACAGTATTGCTACAGTATCAGTATTATTACAGTAGTCAGTAGTACTACAGTATCAGTATTATTACAGTAGTGTTACAGTATCAGTAGTACTTTAGTAATCAGGATGTGTTTCTCAGCAAAAACTTCAACTTCTGTTTGTTTTTTTAAGTTAAAGAAAATAGTTCAATTACTGCTGTATGTGTATTCTGTGTATTAATGATTAATGTGTGTGTGTGTATTGTGTGTGTGTGTGTGTGTGTATTAATGTCTGTGTTTTCTCCCTCAGTGTCTCTGTTGAAGGATCTGAAACACGCCAACATTGTCACACTTCATGACATCATCCACACGCAGAAATCCCTCACACTGGTGTTTGAGTATCTGGTGAGAGACACACACACACACACACAGACACACACACATATATATATATATACATACCTTGATATTTGTTGTATTGAGTCTTTAATGATATTTCTTATGTGTTTCAGGACAAAGATCTGAAACAGTATCTGGATGACTGTGGAAACATCATCCATGTTCACAACGTCGAAGTGAGAAAACTTTTAATGTATCTGTATCTCTGTCAGTACTACTGATACTGAAGTTTGTTTTATATTTATACTGCAGTTTCCACACATTTAGATTTCATAACACTACTTGACGTTGCAGTATTGGCGCTGATATGACTAATGTGACACATGACATGTCACTCACTTGTTACTCACTCGACGCCCACCTTTCACTCACCTGCTGCTCACTTGTAACTAACCCTACACTCACCTGTCGCTCATCTGTCACTCACCCGTTGTTACCTGTCGCTCACCTGTCACTCCGCTGTTGTTCACCTGCTTCTCACCTTTCGCTCACCTGTTGCTCATCTGTCACTCATCTGCTGTTCACCTGTTGTTCACATGTGCTTTTGATGTCTGCCACTCATCACTCTTTCTGGTTTTACTGTGGACATTCAGAGTTATGTCTGCTGATATTCAGCAATCCAACCAGACCACGTCTGAGCTGCAGGTCTGTTAGACTAAACATAGCTGCCTAGCAGGATGCTCTGCCTGAGAAGATGTCTTCAGGGGAAAGTAATCCCCACAGGCTTTAACATATTTGTCAGGAAGTTTGTTTGTTAAGGATGAGGTTTGATCTTATTTGAATTGGACTCCAGACAGCAGCTCTGAACTGGATTTATTCTATTTTATGTTGATCTGAAACTGTGTGACGACTGAACAGCAGTTTACCTGTGATTCTTTGTACTGGTTTTTCTCTCCTCAGCTCTTTCTTTTCCAGTTGCTACGAGGTTTGTCATACTGTCATCAAAGGAAAGTTCTGCACAGAGACCTGAAACCCCAAAACCTGCTGATCAATGAGCGAGGAGAACTGAAATTGGCAGACTTTGGTGAGCGCACTGCATCTGTTTCCTGCTGGTTTTAATAGTCACGTTAACATGGACAGTATGTGTACATGCAAACATTCAAGTTTTTCTAGAGAATGAATAATGGTCTCAGATCAGGAAGATCTGCACCTCACTCACTAGGGAGGTGGTCCAGCTGTTCATCTAGAACCTGTCATCTCGCACCTGGAATACTGCAACTCCCTCCTCACCGGAGGCCCTGAGTCTGCCACCAGACCGCTGTAGCAAGTCCCCAGATGTCTGCGACTAGTCTCCAGACTTGTACCACAACTTCCCAGACCTCTGAAACTAGTCCCCAGACTTCTACAAGTAGTCCACAGACTGCTGCAAGTAGTCCACAAACCCCTGCAACTAGTCCCCAGACCTGCAAGTAGTCCCCAGACCTCTGCAGCTAGACCACAGAGCTCTGCAACTAGTCTTACTAGTCTTACTCACCTGCACTAGTCACTTCATACCCTACCTCAGTTGACTGGTCATCATAGCCTGTCTGACTACTTGCACCTTACTACATAAATATCCTGTATGCATAAATATCCTCAGGGACCCACAAACTGCTACTGCTGCTACTGCACTACTTACACTTTACACTTATTCTATACTCTCATTTATATTTATATTTTTCTAATTTATGTTATTCTTCTTATAGTTTATTCTGCGTATTGCACTACATGTTTGTACCTTGTTTGGTATCTGGATTTGTACCTTATGTGTTGTCTTGAATGCTGCTTCCCTTCCACTGAATGTTGCACCCTTCTTTTTGTTTTGCACCAGGGACCAGGAGAAACACACTTGTGTTTCTCTATGTATTGTAATGCACTGTATACAGATAGATGACAACAAAGTCTCTTATCTAGTCCACAGACCTCTGTAACTAGAGATGTAATGAACTCCCCACTGAAGTCAGAACAGTAGAGTCACTGCACATCTCCTGCCACTGGCTTAAAACCATTTTTTCACACTATACCTACACACACACTATGATAGAATTTGCTGATGAATCATTTCCAAAAAACAAAGTACTTGTACTGCAGTACTCCAAATATTCTGTTAGTGTTTTGTTTGAAACAGCTGCTCTTCCAGCTTTTGATAAGATCTTTTGTTACTGTGGACAATGAATGAACTGTTGCTGTTGTAAGTTGCTTTGGACAAAACTGTCTGCCAAATGAATGTAATGTAATGATGTTACTGACAGTGATGATCTCATTGAGTGTCCTGGTTATGATCAGGTTTTTGGAGTATCCTAGTTATGTGTTTCACATATAAACACCATATCCTGGTTTGAGAAAGCTTTATATGCTAGCAGGAGTACTCCGGTACAAACCAGGATACTGTGGCATGTAAACACCTTATTCAGGTTTGTGACAACAAAGGTAAAAGACGTAATGATGATCAAGATGCTGAAAGTGATCAGATGGAAAAGCCAAATCCAGCAGAATAATAAATGCAACAGAGTCCGACAACCAGAAACCAAACTGTGCTCAATCTCAGTTGTTGGTGACTCAATCAGTACAGAAATCAGAAACCTGGAGACTGTTATGATAATGTAAACAGGGATATGAATAACCATGTTTCTCTGCATTCCATGTAAACACCATATTTCAAATATGATCAAAACCAGGATACTAATGTGCATGTAAACGCACTCACTGTAATGATGTCACTAAGGTGTTGTGTGTGTTTCAGGTTTGGCTCGAGCAAAGTCAATCCCAACAAAGACATACTCTAATGAGGTGGTGACGCTGTGGTACCGCCCGCCCGACATCCTGCTGGGCAGCACCGACTACTCCACTCACATTGACATGTGGTCAGTACTGCAGTACTATTGTAGTATACTGTAGTACTACTACTACAAAATGTTGACTCTGTGACCAGCTGACAAAACAACAAACATTCTTCTTCTGTGGTGAACATGAACTGAATCTCAGATTGTCAGGGGTTGCCATCTAGGCAGGAGGGAGAGGACCCAAACGCAGACGGGAAAGGCAGGCTGGTGCAGACGAATGAGGTTTTATTAAAGAACAAAAACACTTACATGCAGATCCGTGGAACAGAAACAACAGGACACAGACACCAGGAACTCTGGGAACCAAGGAAGCCGACACACAGGGAGAGACAACTAACAATGAACCAACAAGGAACAAAGGAAAGGGAACGGTATATATGGAAGAGAGACAAATGAGCGAACCAGAAACAGGTGAGTAACAAGAAACACAAGGACAGGAAGTAAATAACACTCAAGAGACAAGACCTGGGAACTTCAAAATAAAAACAGGAAACGAGACTCAAAATAAAACTGGAAACAAGACTAAAAACACAGTCCAACAGAGTCCTTTGTGGATCATGACAGTACCCCCCCTTTAAGGGACAGATCCCAGACATCCCAAACAAAAGTACACCAAACCCGGGCGGGCGGAGGGGGCCCGGAGGAGGGACCCAAGGAAACTGGCCAGGAGACAGGACTGCGGACAGGCACAAAGCCTCAGGCGGACGGCCAGGAGGCAGGGCAGAGGCCGAACAGGAACCTTAAGGCGGACGGCCAGGAGGACGACGAGACGTGGGGAGCCGCTCGGGAGGACGGGCAGGAGGATGACCAGACGTGGGGAGCCACTCGGGAGGCCGGCTACGTGGGAGGGGCCACTCTGGAGGACTGACTCCAGACGAAGGAGCCGCTTTGGAGGACGGGCAGGAGGCCGGTGACAAGGCTGCAGGTCAAAAACTGGGTACAGCTGCTGTAGCTCGGCAGGAACAGGCACTGGAGGCTGCAGCTGGACAGGAACAGGCACAGGAGGCTGCGGCGGCAGCTGGTCAAGAACAGGGACGTGTGGTTGCTGCAGTTCAGCAGGGACGTGTGGCTGCTGCAGTTCAGCAGGGACGTGTGGCTGCTGCAGCTCAGCAGGGACGTGTGGCTGCTGCAGCTCAGCAGGGAACTCGGGAACAGGAACTGGTGTCGACCGGACTGCTAACTCGGGAACAGGGACAGAGGTCGGCCGGACCGGCAACTGGGAACGAGGAGCAGGAGTTGGCCGGGCCGCCGACTGGAAACCAGGGACAGAGGTCAGCCGGTTCGCCAACTGTGTCCGGGGAGCAGGAGTCGGCTGGACCACCGACTCAGGAACTGGATCCGACGTTGACTGGACCGCCGACTCGGGACTAGGATCTGATGTCGGCCAGTTCACCAACCGGGTCCGGGGGGCTGGAGTCGGCTGGACCGCCGACTTGGAACCAAGAACTGATGTCAGCTAGTTCGCCAACCGGGTCTGGGGGGCTGGAGTCAGCCGGACCGCCGACTCGGGAACTGGATCAGGCGTTGGCTGGACCGCCGACTCGGGACTAGGATCTGATGTCGGGCAGTTCACCAACCGGGTCCGGGGGGCTGGAGTCGGCTGGACCGCCGACTTGGAACCAAGAACTGATGTCAGCCGGTTCGCCAACTGGGTCCGGGGAACAGGAGTCGGTTGGACCACCGACTCAGGCACGGGATCAGGCGTCGGCTGGACCGCCGACTCGGAAAGAGGAACTAATGTCGGCCGGTTTGCCAACTGGGTCCGGGGAGCAGGAGTCGGATGGACCGCCAACTGGGAAACAGGAGCAGAAGCTGGCTGGGCCGCCGACTGGAAACCAGGAACAGGAGTCAGCCGGACCGCCAACTGGGAAACAGGAGCAGTAGTCGGCCAGACCTCCAACGGGGAAACAGGATCAGGTGTAGGTCGGTCTGTAGTGCTGAGCAACGGAGACTCTGTGGCGCTGGGCAGCGGAGACTGCAGACGGCGGTTGGGAACCCCGACAACCACCTCTTCCGCGGCCTCTGCGGGTCCCCGAGAATATGGCCAGCCAAGTGCCTTAATATGGAGAGGGAGGCTGGTCACTCACCAGCAGTTCAATAATAATCCCCAGGAAACTGTAGAAGGACTCTGCGGCGGTTAAGGGAGCCCGGGAGGCCCACAGGCTGTCTGCTGGGTCCAAATGTGGTCGGTTCATTCTGTCAGGGGTTGTCATCTAGGCAGGAGGGAGAGGACCCAAATGCAGATGGGAAAGGCAAACTGGTGCAGACAAATGAGGTTTTATTAAAGAACAAAAACGCTTACATGCAGATCCTTGGAACAGAAACAACAGGACACGGACACCAGGAACTCTGGGAACCAAGGAAGCCGACACACAGGGAGAGACAACTAACAATGAACCGACGAGGAACAAAGGAAAGGGACCGGTATATATGGAAGAGAGACAAACGAGCGAACCAGAAACAGGTGAGTAACAAAACACAGGTGTGGGGAAAGAAACACAAGGACTGTAAATAACACACAAGAGACAAGACCTGGAAACGTCAAAATAAAACAGGAAACAAGACTAAAAACACAGTCCAACAGAGTCCTTAGTGGATCATGACACAGATATTTTACAAACATCAGACCAACTGATCAATTTTTCCTGACTCTAATGACTTGTCATTGTGTCTGTCTGTCTCTCTACCTGTTTGTCTGCCTGACTCCCTGTCTGTCTGTCTGTAGGGGTGTTGGTTGTATCTTCTATGAGATGTCAACAGGTCGACCTCTGTTTCCTGGTTCCACAGTGGAGGAGGAGCTTCACTTCATCTTCAAACTTCTGGGTGAGAACCAATCAGCTTCTTTTATTTATATAAAAATGGGTATTTTGTGTATACTTTATGCATTTGATGTATTTTTTGTGTATTTGATGTATATTATGTGTATTTTACATGCAGGTACTCCCACAGAGCAGAGCTGGCCTGGAATCAGTTCTAATGATGAGTTTGTGACGTACAACTATCCTCAGTACAGAGCAGAGAGACTGAGTAACCACACTCCCAGGTACACAACTGTACTGTACACAAGTCACAACTATACTACACCCAAGTACACAACTACACTACACACAGATACACAACTATAGTACACACAAGTCACAACGATACTACTCCCAGTTCAACTCTCGCCAATCTCTCAGGAATGATGGCCGCGCCTCTGTCGTTGGCTGCTTGTCATCACCTGATGCCGCTCCTGTTTGTCGTGTCTCTGTTCGTGTCCCTGTGTATGAGAACTGTGCAAACTTCTACTGTATATGATCGCCAAGTATTACTGAATATTCGAGCCTCTGTTGTGGACTTATGCAGTCGGGATCCTGAAGAAAGGATTTGGGATCACAAGCTAGGCCATACACTCTTCCGGTTCAGAATCGATTTATCCACTCTGCATCTCCAGCTACCCGAAGGTATATAGGATCCGCACTGCAGTTACCGCCATAGGAAATGAGCTAGGAGGTGGAGTAAACGTGCAGGTGCCTCGCTTAAGCTGAGGCATCTTACCTGCTGTAGTTCGCTCTCAACATCGGCTTACCCCTTCCTGCTCCGCGATGTTGGACCTGGGCAGCTGTGTCGCTCTATTCCTCAGCATTCCCTGGAGACTAGGTATGTCTTTCTTTGACCAATTAGCCGGGACTCAGAACTAGGCACCGAGTTACTGCTTTGCAGACTCCCTACTAGGCTTGCTGTGAAGCGGGTTGGGAACCTTCACCCTCTGGTATGGGTGCTGTCATCGGACTATCAATCGCCAGCCATGCCTGTCAAAGTGGCTTTGATAAACGTGAGATCTCTTTCTAATAAGACTTTTCTTCTCAATGATTTTTTTCACCACCCGTGGACTTGACTTCTTGCTGGTGACAGAGACTTCAGTTTTATTTTATTTATATAGCGCCATATCATAACAAGGTTATCTCAGGGCACTTTTTCGACTTGGCTCAGCGCTGGTGAACTTGCTCCACTTGTTGAACTCTGCCCCAAAGACTGTAACTTTTTAGCACACCTAGACCCTCTGGACATGGTGGGGGCCTAGCTGTTGTGTTTAAGAAACATTTTAACTGTCGCCTTTTAAGCTCCGACAATTTTTCCAGCTTCGAGATGCAACTAATTAAAGTACGGCTGGTCAGTCCCCTTTTAATCGCCCTGGTATATCGTCTGCCAAGCATTAATAATGACTTTATCCCACAATTTGCAGACTTTCTTTCAAATACCATGCCCAACTTTGATAAAGTCCTGATTCTTGGTGATTTTAATATTCATGTATGCTGTCCTTCTAAGCCTCTTGTGAGTGAGTCTTTTAATCTCGCTCAGTTTATTACTGGCCCCACTCACAAGCTAGGCCATACACTCAATCTGGTTTTAGCTACTGGTTTCCCTGTTTGTAACGTGGAAATAATTGATGCTTGTCTGTCGGATCATAGTACTTTTGTATTTGATTCTCTCCTGTCATTTTCACCTACTAAATCTCATCTCCCTGTACGCTGGTCTCGCTACATTAACGCTTGTACTGCTAATAAGTTCTCAGAGGCCCTCATAGCTGCCCCCAACATCTGCACTATTGAGGCTTCTCCACCTCTTCTCAGCACGGAGGAACTTATTTCCATATTTAACTCCACCTGCACTTCTAGATTGTATTGCCCCTCTTAAATTGAAAAAACCTAAGCCAAAAGTTTTGCCTTGGCTCAATGACACCACCAGAGCCCTAAGGAGGGAATGCAGAAAGGAAGTGGAAGAATGAGAAGCTTCAAGTTTTCTTTGAAATTTTGAGGGAAAATCTCAAATGTCAGGATGCAGTTAAGGCTGTGAGAGCAAAATACTTTTCCAACCTCATCTCTAACAACTCTCACAGGCCCAAGGTCCCATTCAGTACCATTAACCCTGTCATCTGTCCCGCCCCAAGTTCCAGTCTCAAGGTGTCCCCAACTAAGTGTGGAGAATTTTTTAATTTTTTCATTAACAAAGTTGAGGTCATCAAAACAAACATTTCTCCCCCTACCCATGACCTAGCAATTTCACTGGCCTGTTCATCTCACTTGGACTATTTCCAACCCATGACATTACCCTCTCTTTTAGACAGTTTCATCTATGAAGTCTGCTACCGGCCCCCTAGATAGTGTCCCCACTGTTCTGTTGAAGGAGGTTATGGAGATAGCCAGTCCTAGCATCCACGCTATAATCAACAACTCTATGGCCACTGGTACTGTTCCAACCTGCTTTAAGCATGTTTCAGTCCAGCCCCTACTGAAAAAACCCAACCTAGACCCCACTGTGCCTAATAATTTCAGACCAATCTCTAAACTTCCCTTCCTGTCGAAGGTTTTTGAAAAGGTAATTAGTTGTCAGTTTCTGCCCTATTTATACCAAAATAACATCTTGGATAAATTCCAGTCAGGCTTTAGGGTGCACCATAGCACAGAGTCAGCCTTGTTGAAGGTGTCGAAGGACATGCTCCTCTCTATCGACTCTGGGGACTGTGCTGTCCTGATCATGCTTGACCTCAGTGCAATATTTGACACTGTGGATCATGACATCTTAATTGATCGCCTCCAGTATGGGGTTGGTGTTGGTGGCACTGCTTTAACCTGGTTCAAATCCTACCTCAGCAATAGAGGTTTCTTGGTCAATATAAGCAATTTGTCCTCTCTCCCAGCTAGTATCTCCTGCGGGGTCCCTCAGGGTTCCATCCTAGGACCCATTCTGTTTTCTGTTTACATGCTTCCCCTTGGTCAAATCATGCGAAAGCATAACATTTCCTACCATTCCTATGCAGATGACACGCAGCTTTATTTTCCCCTGAAACCAAACAACCATTGCAGTCTTAACAGTCTGACTGACTACCTTGAGGACATCAAGTGCTGGATGGCTCAAAATGTCTTGCAGCTGAATGAGAGCAAGACTGAGGTTGTCCTATTTGGCCCTGCTGACAAAATCAAAGGGATTTGCAACAGTCTAGGCAACCTATCCTCCCGTGTTAAACCTCATGTCAAGAACCTTGGTGTGATATTTGACTCCGCCTTTAAGTTTGACAGGCAGGTAAATGCTGTAGTAAAAGCCAGTTTTTTCAAGCTACGTACCATCGCCAAAATCAAGTCATTCTTCTCAGTCAAAGATGTTGAGAAGGTCATCCATGCCTTCATATTATCCTGTCTAGACTACTGTAATTCACTGTATACTGGCATTAGTCAGTCATCCCTGGCCCGTCTGCAACTGGTCCAGAACGCTGCTGTCCGACTCTTGACAGGTACCTGGAAGGGAGAACATATTACCCCGATTCTGGCCACTTTCCACTGGCTTCCAGTGCGGTTCAGAATCGATTTCAAGGTTCTCCTCTTCATCTACTTGCTTACATTTCAGACCTCATAACCCCCTATTCTTCCTCCAGGTCCCTCAGGTCATCTAACCTGGGACTCCTGGCTGTCCCACGGTCTAGGCTGAAGAACAGAGGCGACCAAGCCTTTTCTGTTGCTGCCCCTAGACTATGGAATAGCATCCCACTCTCTGTCAGAGCTGCCCCCTCCATTGCTTCGTTTAAGTCCAGGCTCAAAACACACTTTTATTCCTTGGCTTTCAGTACATCATGATATGGTGCCGGTACTTTTGTGCTGTGTGTATTGTTATGTTTGTGCGTTGCTCATTTATATTTTACTTGTATTTGTATTTTGCAGTGAGTTTTTCCATGCAAATTACCTGTACAGCACTTTGGTCAACGTGTGTTGTTTTTAAATGTGCTTTATAAATAAATTTGACTTGACTTGACAACTGTACTGCATACAAGTCACAACTATACTACACCTAGGTACACAACCGTACTACACACAGATACACAACTATGCCACACACAAGTCACAACTATACTACTACCAGGTACACAACAGTACTGCACACAAGTCACAACTATACTACACCTAGGTACACAACTGTACTACACACAAGTCACAACTATACTACACCCAGGTACACAACTATACTACACACAGGTACACAACTGTACTCAGGATTCCCATGGTCATGAAATTCCTGGAAAAGTTATGAAATTATAAAAACAGTTTTCCAGGCCTGGAAATGGTTTGGAATTAACAGAATGTTTTGGAAAAGTTTTGAATATACATTGTTTTGGCTAAAGTGTAAAATATGTTCATAAAAATCCCAAAACATACTGTTTACACCCTGTGTACTACACCCAGGTACATAACTGTACTACACCCAGGTACCTGTGTTCACAGGTTCTGATGATCACAGCTCTGAGCAGTCACTTCCACAGTGGAGGATTTGATGACATGACTTGCATGTCCTCAAACTTCCCCTGGAAGCAGGAAAAATTCGTCCAGGTTTGCACATTGAAAACTTTGTGGACAGGAGCCTCAGCTAGATGTTCCCAGTTACCACCTGCTGTGTGTGATTAGTAAAAAAGGAATAAAACCAACTAATAATAAAAGGGTTAACATGCAATTGCATCAATTTCTGAATCATGTGGGTTTGCATGGTATTAAAAGCAGAGCTAAAATAAATTAAAAGAAGGCGAGCATAGGTCTTAGGATCTGCTAGATGTTTGGTGACCAGGTATATGATTGAATTAATGGCATCATCTGTACTCCGCCCATGCCTGTATGCAAACTGGAGGGTATATAGAACTGAGCTGACCTCGGATTTAAGACACCAGACAGACACCATCATTCTCTGGAAACACTTCATAATGACGGAGGTTAATGCAACAGGCCTGTAGTCATTGTTGACTTTGGGGCAAGGTATTTTAGGGACAGGTAGTGACTGACATTTTTTTTGCCATCTTGCACTGGTGACATCATTTGGAGCCAGAGTCTGTGCAGTAGTGATCGGGTTAGGGTTAGGGTTAACCGCCTATACAGCCGCCTGAGCCAATCGCGAGCACACTCACAGTTTTCAATTATGACGTGACACCCCGTTTTTAAGCATCAAATAACTAATTAAAACCAAACTGATCAGAAAAATGAACACTTGAACACACATCAGCATGATAAGAATTACCTAAAATGACAGAAACCATCTTTGGGAAAAATGTATTTGACGTGTACTTTGACTTTTCGGTTTGGCCCATGTGTCATCCATTAACATGGAGGAGGCGGGGCTTATGACCTATACTGCAGCCAGCACCAGAGGGCGATCGAGATGTTATGGCTTCACTTTTGGGGAGCTGTCACGTCGTCCATCTTTATATACAGTCTATAGTTGAGAGGAATCCGAGTAAAAACAGTCCTAGAAGCAGAAACTTGGCCAAAGTTGTCAATGAGCCACTTGTTACTTCACTGTCATTTAAAAACCACAGAAAGAAACAGACAAACTCAATAAAACACAGTTTAATCTGGTAGACTGTGGTCTGTTAATGCATAAAGATGTAACTCTGTGTGTGTGTGTGTGTGTTGTTCAGGCTCAGCAGTGAGGGAGTGGAGCTGTTGTCAAAGTTCCTGCAGGTCAGTAAACATCTCACTGTGTTTTTTATGTTTTCTCTCCAGTTCAGAATATAAACCAAACTCAAATTATTAAGAAAACATTAACTACAATAACTCTTAATAATAATAAAAAAACTAGAACAACTGTTAATAATGACTAATAATAATAATAATAAATAAACTAGAACAACTCTTTACAGAAGGTGACAGACAACGTCATGAACTGTAACCCTCCTGATTTTTTCTTCTGTTTATAATCAGTGATTTTAAGATCATTAAATATATAATGATTTAATGAGGACAGGATATGACATCACGTTTGAAAGAATGAACAGAATTATTGTGTTGTGGTTTATGTACAATAACATGATGAGGAAACCAATAACTGGACGATAAAGTTTTTATTTAAACTTTAGTTTGAGGGGAAGAAGAGGATCTCAGCAGACGAGTCCATGAATCATCGTTACTTCAGTAACCTTGGAAACAGAGTGATGACACTTCCTGACAGTAAGTTTAAACACGACCTTTGACCCCTGTTTAATCTGTGATATCACTGTGTACTTTGACATCACAAAGTCACTCTAATTGTTGTTTTAGCGACGTCCATCTTCAGTCTGCCAGAGATTCAACTTGAAAAAGAAACAATTAGACCGACAGTCACACCTGATCCAGGTAACACACACACACACTCATGTTTGTCTTTCCATACTCACCTGGGCAAGAGGATCAAGCTGAACTGAGACACAACATCTTTCTCTCCTGGCAGGCGAACCAGAAATTAACTTTATCATTTGTCAAATGTAATTCAGACATTATTAGTGTTCTTATTATATTTAAACGTTGAGGGGAAGTCGATTAAAAAACAAAGTTATCTAGCAAAAACTGAGCTGATAAAACAATGTCACCACAAGGTCCATTTAGTAGCTGTTCTGGTGCTTTTGATCATATCACAAAGTTCATTCTTGACCATCTACAGCTCCATGACTGGACAACTCCATCTGTGGAGGAAGATCATGTGATATGACAGAGCTCCAGAACAGTTACTGAGTGGATCTTGTGGTGAGATTGTTTTGTTGACTGTTGTTTCTAAGATGAAGAGTGAAGTTTGAATCTGAATAATGAAGCCGTTTGTTGAGTTGCTGGTTTAAAATAAAGGTCTTTTTCTGTTTAGCGAACAGTCCGGCCAGGAGGCGGAGTCTGCTTTTCTGACACCATCAGGGAGGCAGAGTCTGCTCTTCTGACATCATCAGAGAGGAAACTGAAAGGAAGTGATGATTTTTTTCCTACTGCTGCTGAGGAACAGGAAGTAAAACAAAAGAGAAAAGAAACTGAAGTGTGAAATAACTGTTTATCAAGAGAAGAAGGAAAAAGAAAAGATGGCAGCCTGCTGTTTCCACAGACAGACAGAGGCAATAATGAATCACAGCAGCCATCTGACCAATCAGAGGAAAGCATGTTGTTAATAACGGCAACAGATAGTTTGGTTTCCAGAGTTCAGAGCTTCACCTTCAGTACATGAACGGATGAATGAACAGATGTCTTCCATTTTCACTGCACAGATTAAACACATAAACATCAAGTTTTTAAAAGACTTCAACAGGATCCTGGAAAACCTGGAATTCTGTGATGCAGCTTTGTTGTCATGGAAACACCTGGATACAGTCAAATATCACCTGTGTGAACACCTACAGTGTCTGCAGCAGCACTGTTCAAGTTCAACTTAACCCTGTTTCATCTAGTAAACAGAATGACATCAGTGATGACATCACAGAAACAGTCTGATGATGGTGCAGGTGTTTGGGTTGTTGCTGTTGTTCTGGACTAAACTGAAGCATGTTTTTTAACATTCTGTCCACAGAGAAACTCCTCACAACAGGAAGATCTGTGTCAAAATTCTCAGTTGTTAACATAAAACAGATTAATAACTCCTCATTTGTTTGGAATGCAAACTTTTACCTGAATGAAAACTTTATTTGTTTAAATTAAAAGCAGAACATGAAACCATCAAATAGTTGAAAGATGTGATGAGAATCAGTTCAGACAGGAAGTGCTGCAGACAAACAGATTTCCACCTTTAAAAGTCTTTATAATCTTTTTTTGTTTCGTATTACATTTACACTTCAGTGTTATTTATTATAAAACAGACTGAAACTCTAACAGCCTGCAGGAGAAGCCATGTTTGTTTAAACAGAAATCTGCAGAAAACTTTGACTGTTTTATTTGGTTTCTGCTGTTTTGCATGTGTGTGTGTGTGTGTGTGTCGTACACTCAGACTGTACACTGTAATACTGTTAATATACAGTATATAATGATACTGTAAAAAATACAGTAATGCTGTTGATATATATATACAGTAATACTAAAACAGGAGTTTTCTCTATGTGTGTTATCAAGTCATTTATAGTTTTAATAATATCAATAAGTTGTTTTTCTCACTGAAACTGTCGGGAACCAGGACGATGTGATGTCATCAGGATGATGTGATGTCACCAGAGCTTCAGTGACATCACCGCCCCCTCTTCCACATGTCAGGACAGTGGAAGGCTCTGATTGGCTGAGTGAGCAAGTTGTTTTCTGTTTTGCACAGACTCACGTGAAGCTTCAGTCAGAGCTTCACCAATAAAAAACATTTCTGTTCACATCAACAAGTTCAAAAACGACACAAGTTTTGGTTTCAGAGCCCTGAGACCAGCTGCCTGTCAGCCGACCGTCAGCCGACAGTCTAAAGTGTGTCAGTGGGAGGGGCTTATCTGAGACCAGGGGTGGGGTTTGTGTGAGTGCGGGCATGGTGTCAGGTGTCAGTTTCAGATTGTTTGTCTTGAGATTCTTGTCCATTCAGATGAAGTTTGAGATTTCTTTGGAAAACTTTCTTCAGGATTATTTTTTGAGGTTTAGGAGCGTTAATATTTTTAAACAAACTGTTTGATGTTGTTGCTGATGTGAATTTGTTTTTAGCTGTGAAGAAGTATTAGCAATAGAGAAATATTGATCAGAAGACTATAATGAGTAATGATGATGTGTTTGACTCAGAGGAACCTGAGTTTTTAATCTGCTGTAAAAATTTCACATATGTACATGTTTGTATGTGAAAAGTTAGAAATATACAGCGCCCATGAAAAGAATGCACCTCCTTCATGTTTTATTGAATATCAGTGGATTAATTTGTTGATGATCAGCAGAACTTAATGTGAAACTTAAAAACAAATCTCTACAAATGTAAAATACAAAATAATTGATTCCAAAAGTGTTGAACACAAAATATGTGTCCAGTTTAGATAACCAATCAGAGAGAGAATTCAAGAACATTTCCAAAGTATTAAATATCACAATACAGAAACAAGAAAATGTCACAGTTGTGTTTAATATTTTTAAATAATTTAGGCTAAAGTGTATAGAAGGTTTGACTTTAAAATAGTTTTCTGTTGCTCAGCGAGTTTCTGACTGTTCACACTGTTTTCTGTGAATGAAATGTGTTGAAGGAAGTGATGTAACAGGGGTGGAGTCAAAGTGAACCTGCTGTTAGCCATGTTAATGCTGAGTTCATGATGAATGACTGTTGAATGTAATTCCAAACTGTTGATATGGTCAGTAGTTTACAGTAATAATGTGTACAGAGTTATTGATTATTACAGATAATTTTTAATCTGCAGTGTAATGTTGTTCCTCAGCTGCTGTTTAACAGCACCGAAAACAGCATTTAGATATGAAACTAAAGATAAGACGTCTTTTCAAAGGTCACTGATTCGTCTGCATTTTTGTTTTTAGGAACATGAAGTGATGTAAAACGGTTCAGCTCAGATCAGAGTGATCCAGATCACTCAGGAAACCTGGTTCAGGAGCAGGTTGCAGAGACCTGATGGATGAAAACTAAACATGTAAACACCTCACAGATCAACAGATGTGACACTTGGTTTCAGATCGTCAGTTAAACTGTAGAGACCAGCAGTTAATGATACACTAATAAATCAGTTCATGCAGGCAGCTGTGACAGAAATCACTTTTTCATTTGTTATATTGACATTTTAATGTCCAAGAAAAGAAACTTTAGAGTCAAAGTGCGTCACAGAGTGGAATTATCAAACAGAAAATGAGCTACTGACCTCAGATCATCACGGAGGAACATGAACAGCTGAGTATTATTGTTGAGTTTGATTTAAAAAGTTTGGATGTTGGAGTTGATATGGTAATGGAGTGTCAGCATTTAATCCAACAAGTT
This sequence comes from Macquaria australasica, assembly GCA_005408345.1. Taxonomy (NCBI): domain Eukaryota; kingdom Metazoa; phylum Chordata; class Actinopteri; order Centrarchiformes; family Percichthyidae; genus Macquaria; species Macquaria australasica. The sequence continues at coordinate 29,479 of SEMN01001496.1, forward strand.
TTAGATTTAATATCAAAAAATTATGAAATATCTCATCAGAGAAGAAGAATCAAACCTTCACTTCCTGATCATTTTCATCATCACAGTTCAGTAACTATGAAGAAATAACTCGTTAAAAACAAAATCTGTGACTGAATCATCACCAAGTTTGGATTTGAAAAAGAAGCAGAACTGATTTATTAGTTTGTTAATCTCTGGTTTATTTATTCTACTGTCAGATATTTGTGTTGTGTAGAGTAAATCAAACGTTTCTGAACTGTGGGGAAATGTTTGTTTGTAGTCCACATGGATCCAGATGCTGTTTTATTTGCTTTTGTAAATGAATTAACACGCTTTGTTTTGGTCGACACCATACCAAAGTTATCTGCAATATACTGTACTGCATGATAGGATTCTTCCAGATAACTTCTATGCTGTTTATTCTTTGAATATTCTTCCATCTGCCAAGAAAGCACTGCGACGTATCTGATGCTATAACTGATCTGCATACTTGAAATATCAGTCCGAGTATGGAAAATAAAGTATATCCTGTTAGTGTGTACAATTATGATTACTACATGTATTCTGGATATATTTACGGTATCAAAATATACATTAAAAGTCTTTATTTATTATCAGCGCTGGTTGTTTGTGTTTATCAGATACAGATCACATGAAGTTGTTTTTGTTTTACGAGTAGAAAGGAAGGTCGTAGAGAGATGGGAGTGTGATATTTTGATTCAGCGCGGCCCGGCGGTGCTGTTAGATGTGTTAGGTTGAGGATGTAGTCCTTTCAAAAGCCGAAAACCAAATGATGGGTTAGGGTTAGGGTTGGGTTAGGGTTGGGGGTAGGGTAATCAGGGTTAGGTTTGGGGAAAAAACACTCCCCCCCGAAGGGTTAGGGTTAGGGTTAGGGTTAGGGTTAGGGGGTTAGGGTTAGGGTTAGGTAAGGGGTAGTAATATTATCGCGATGACTCTCCCCGCTTTGTCCAACGACTACACGGTTTGGAATGGAGAGTCAAAGGAGGGCACGGGCCAACGCATGTCACTCAGGATCCCTTAAACTGTGCACACTAATGAATAGTAGGGGGGGAACAGAAGAGGGGTTCTGTTTGGGGGTAAAAGAAAAGGAAACAAGAAAAAACCTTTGGGTTGCAACAGGTAGGTTGTAGAATTCACGGTCGTCGGCGGTTAGGTTTAGGCATTCGGAAGTAAATGTTAGGGTTAGGAGAGTATACCAGGTTGGGTGTGGGATCGGAGAATCCAGAAGAGGCTTATAGGCGAATTGGGGTAAGGATCCGGGTAATGGGTCCGGGTACTGGGTGGCGAACCCGTAACAAGAAGTCCCCAGTCTTAGGTCTAGGTAGGGTGAAGAGTATTGTGTAAGACGCAATGTCTAATATACCTGTGTTGTGCCTAAATTTCAGGACACATCATCAGTAGTGGACCTCGGGATCACCGGGCGTTTCGGCCATTATCACTAGACACCCTCACCCAAGGAAGGCCCTCCCGAGTTTGATCAGGACTCGGGATGTGTCCCGTAGCCAATAACAGAATTGTGATTGCAGGTAAGTGAGATTTAACACGTAAGTGTTGATGTATGGATGAGAAAAGTAAGTAGAGGTGAGTAACCGGTGTTTGAAAATGGTCTCGTCCGATGGTGGTCGGGTCAGTACTGTACAGTGTAGGTACCCGCTAGGTACCTGTGTATCCTAGGTTCCACTTCCAAGTTGGACTAGAGGAGGGGAGTAGACAAGTGTCCCGTTGCATCCATGGTCTAATCATCAAAGTTGGGAAAGGAGGAGAGTAGAAGCATGCCTAGGTCCCGTTGCATCCCCGGCCTAGTCACCTAAGCTGGACTAGGGGATGGAAATTTGGAGGTCATGAGCAAAATTAAAAAGAGCCCACAGAATTGGGGGTAGGATCCAATTGGTCGTGTGTGGTGTAAGATGGACTGTTGCATGGGGAGGCTAACCCTCATAGAAGACTGGGCCACGTTCAAGGTCCTGACGCCCTGGACCACCACACCCCGCGTGCTGTCCTAAAGTCGGACCCGGGGGGGCCGCATACTTACCCCCTGACCCACACAGACCGGTTGTTAACACCGCTAGGTAGCCCCGGTCTGGCTGATCAGGGCCGAAGCTCCCGCCGATGGAAATTGTGGAAAAGAAACCCTATCCACCACCAAAACCCAGGAGCATCCCCCAGAGGAAGCGGAGCCACACTCATGCCCCCAGAGACCTGAGGAACCAGGGCCAGCAGCGACACCGCACTGCCTCCCCGGCCCACCCAGGGTCCCCAACACGAGAGCCACCCCCGGGGGGGAGAGAGACCCCACGTCCCCCGGGCCAAGGTCCGAGAGCTACCCCCAGGGAGGACCAGGACCAGCCCCGACCGAGCGGTGCCTTCCCAGCTCCCCCAGGGCCAGGAAGGACCAGGGCCAGCAGCGATGAGACACTGCCTCCCCGGTCCCCCAGAAACCCCAGACCAACAGGCCCAGAAGAAGCCAAGGGCCCACCCCGTTTCCCATCTCCTAGAGGATTCCAGGACCAGCCCCGAGCAAACGGTGCCTTCCCAGATCCCCCAGGGACGGAAAAAAGCCCAGGGGCCGCTGTGGCAACCCACATCACCCCCAGGGGGGAAGAAGAAAGCCCCAGACGTGCCCTCTCCTCAGGCCCAGGACCCGAAAGCCCTCCCCGGGGAAGACCAGGAACAGCCCCGACCAAACGGAGCTCCCCCAGCGACCCCAGGGACTAGAAGAACCCGGGCCAGCAGCGACAAAGCACTGCCTCCCCGGTCCCTAGAGCTCCCAGGCCCTCAGGCCCCCAGACATGAGTGGACAGGAAGGACCAGGGCTGGCTGTGCCAAGGCACTAACCCCCCGGCCCCCCAGGAACCCTCATGTCACTCGGGCCAAGGTCCGAGAGCTCCCCCCAGAGAAGCCAGGACCAGCACCGATCAAGCGGTGCCTTCCCAGCTCCCCCAGGGCCAGGAGGGACCAGGGCCAGCAGCGATGAGACACTGCCTCCCCGGTCCCCCAGGAACCCCAGACCAACCAGCCCGGAAGAAGCTAAAAACTAAACCTATTCCCAACCCACCAGAGGGTCAAAAAACCATTTCCTGTGCCCCATACACCGCACGGCCCCAGGAAATGCTAAAAAAACCTAGAAAAAGCTAAAAGGCAATCCTGTGTTCCATACACCGCACAACCCCAGGAATTGCCAAAAAAAAGGGGGGGGAAAAATAAAAATAAAAATAAAAGAGCAATCCTGTGTTCCATACACCGCACAACCCCAGGAATTGCTAGTAAGAGGAGGACCTACTCACCACGAAGGAAGTCCAGCCCCGAATGCCGTGTGGGCCAAATCCTGAGAGAGGCCTATGTTGGCAATCCCAGTATCGCTCGCGGTTCCATACCCATAGTGCCATGCTCTTTGGTTCTAGCCAATCAGAGTTAACGGGCATTGAAAATCTAATACAAGAGAGACTTCCTGATTGTTAAGTACCCATAAATCCATGCTCTTTGGTCCCGACCAATCCGAGTTTAATGGAAATTAAATGTCCTATACGAGAGAAACTTCCTGATTATTGAAAACCCAGCATGCCGAGCGGGTGAGGCGAAGGCGTCGTACCCCGACGGAAAAGGATATCTGAATTAGTGGGGTGGCCAGATAGAAACCATTGAAATATGAGACTCCGTGTGAGTCTCCATCCGCCCCAAAAGGGGCGGCGATTGTGAAAAGTAAAAAAGATTCACCTCCCAATGGTATGCCTGTAATCGTGCGGAGAAGGGTTTGAAAAGGCCTGTATAAGTCCCCTCTATCCAGAACAACCCATACTGGCCAGTTCAAACAGATAGGCATTTACATAGAAACCCGCCATAAGAGAGTGGTTAGGGATCTGCTGGTCCTGGTATCCCATTGTGGGGAGAGGCAAGGTAGGGTTAGTGATTTGCTGGTCCTGGTATCCCATTGTGGAGAGAAACACAGGGTGGGGTTAGTGATCTGCTGGTCCTGGTATCCCATTTAGGGAGCTGCTGTTCCTGGTATCCCATTGTGGGGAGAGGCCAGGCAGGGTTAGTGATCTGCTGGTCCTGGTATCCCATTGTGGGAGAGGCAAGGTAGGGTTAGTGAACTGCTGGTCCTGGTATCCCATTTAGGTATCCCATTGTGGGGAGAGGCAAGGTAGGGTTAGTGATTTGCTGGTCCTGGTATCCCATGGGAAAGAGACACAGGGTGGGGTTAGTGCCTGCTGGTCCTGGTATCCCATTTAGGGAGCTGGTTCCTGGTATCCCATTGTGGGGAGAGGCCAGGCAGGGTTAGTGATCTGCTGGTCCTGGTATCCCATTGTGGGAGAGGCAAGGTAGGGTTAGTGATCTGCTGGTCCTGGTATCCCATTTAGTGCTGTTCCTGGTATCCCATTGTGGGGAGAGGCCAGGCAGGGTTAGTGATCTGCTGGTCCTGGTATCCCATTGTGGGAGAGGCAAGGTAGGGTTAGTGAACTGCTGGTCCTGGTATCCCATTTAGTGCTGCTGGTCCTGGTATCCCATTGTGGGGAGAGGCAAGGTAGGGTCTGGTCCTGGTATCCCATTGTGGAAAGAGGGGTGGGGTTAGTGCTCTGCTGGTCCTGGTATCCTGGTATCCCATTGTGGGGAGAGGCCAGGCAGGGTTAGTGATCTGCTGGTCCTGGTATCCCATTGTGGGAGAGGCAAGGTAGGGTTAGTGATCTGCTGGTCCTGGTATCCCATTAGGGAGCTGCTGTTCCTGGTATCCCATTGTGGGGAGAGGCCAGGCAGGGTTAGTGATCTGCTGGTCCTGGTATCCCATTGTGGGAGAGGCAAGGTAGGGTTAGTGATCTGCTGGTCCTGGTATCCCATTTAGGAAACTGCTGGTCCTGGTATCCCATTGTGGGGAGAGGCACGGCCGGGTTAGTGATCTGTTGGTCCTGGTATCCCATTGTGGGGAGAGGCAAGGCAGGGTTAGCGATCTGCTGGTCCTGGTATCCCACAGTGGGAGAGGCCAGGTAGGGTTAGTGATTTGCTGGTCCTAGTATCCCATTAGGGATCTGTTGGTCCTGGTATCCCATTGTGGGGAGAGGCAAGGCAGGGTTAGCGATCTGCTGGTCCTGGTATCCCACAGTGGGAGAGGCCCGGTAGGGTTAGTGATTTGCTGGTCCTAGTATCCCATTAGGGATCTGCTGGTCCTGTTATCCCCTTGTGGAAAGAGGCAGAGAAGGGTTAAGGATCTGCTGGTCCCAGTATGTCATTGTGGAGAGAGGCAGAGTAGGGTTAAGGATTTGCTGGTCCTGGTATCCCACATAGAGGGAGTGAGGTGGGGGACAGAGATGGAAAGAATACTAATGTAATCCCCGTGTGGATGGTCTACATAGGGTCCCCAAGAGTAATGGTTAGGGTTAGGGATAACGATGGTCTGGGTATATGTGTGAAAAAAAGGGTTAGGGTTAGGGAATAACCATCCCAAGACCGTGTCACCCCCCAAGGTGGTTAGGGTAAGGCTCCAAGACCATGGGTTAGGGTTAGGAAAGTACACAGGGTAGGGTGTCCCGTGATACCGTATGTGGAGAAGGAGGTCAGGGGTTACCAAAACAAACTGAAAGCCAGCGTGTGCCCGAAAGGGATAAGAGGGTTACTAAAACCGCAGAAGAAGGGGAGAAGAAGAGAAGGAAATTAGATAATCGGGCTAGGGGGTCTGTCAGAAAAGGACCCTTAAACAGCATAGCCATAGTGAGTCAGAATTCCTCATCCAAAACCCCTGTCCGACCATCCAACATCGGTTTATTGTACAATATGGAAAGAACAGGACAACAGAACCAACAGCCAATCAATAGAACAAAACATGGGTAAGAACACATGGAGCATAAGTGCTATGTACAGGAGGAAGCGCGAGAGATCCCATCCTCCCCTCAGGCTACGTTCAGTCCTTTGGGGAAGACACAATCAAGTCTCCTGATCCATTTATGTTCCGCAAAACGACGAAGTCCACAAGACCATCTTGCATTACATTCCAGACTCATGGCTCTCAGGTTCATCAGACCGTGGTGTCGGAAATGTTGGACCAATGGTGTTTCCAGTTTCCGTCCCCGTCGAATGTTGTGTCGGTGTGCGTACAATCTTGTCCGAATGGGATTCCGGGTTTCACCAACATATTGTTTTCCACATTTCCGGCAGAACAACAGGTAAACGCAATTTGCCGTTTGGAGGGTCATTCCTGGTCGTATCAGGAATCGTGTACCTGTTTGGTGGTTAACTACCACTGATGGTCCCCTACACTGGGGAGTCCGTGACCCCATAGGTCGGAGTCGCGCCCTCACTAATAAGTCCCTGAGGTTTGGATTCCTCTTGAAGGAAGAAATGATCCTATGTCGTGTCCCCAGTTCGGTGTCCGTCATGAGTGCTTGGAAATTGGTTTTTAACATCCTGTGGGCCTGAATGCTAGAAGAGGAATACACGGACACTATGGGAATAGGTGGTTTGTCCCTCTCCTGGTTTTTCCCTGTCCGTGCAATGTCGTTGGTAAGTACCTCTTTTTGTACTTTACGAAGGAAGGAACGTGAATATCCCCTTTTCCGTAGGGCTCGAAAGAGAGTTCCAGTTGCTCTCTGTATGTCCTCCTCTCTGGTGCAGATTCTCTGGAAACGTAGGAGTTGCGAGCGGAGGATGCTCCTGAAGGTATGCCGTGGATGGAAGCTGGTCCTATGTAAAAGGGCATGGGAATCGGTTGGTTTGAAGAAAACCCGGATCTCCAGTCTATGGGTACGAGCAAAAGAAGGTCCCTTAAATGTCGTGGTGTCCAAGAAATTAATTTCCGTATTGTGGACTGTTGGTTTGAGGTTGATGGAGGCATGATGATTATTAAGGGTGTATACAAACTGGTCAAAGTCTTCCTTGGAGTGGGTCCAAACCCCCCAGATATCATCCAGAAATCGTAAGTAGATGAGTGGTTTTTTGGGGCATTTTTGGAATGCAGATTCCTCCCACTCGGCCATATAGATGTTGGCATAGGCCGGTGAGAAACGTTTGCCCATGGCAGTGCCCTTTATCTGAAGAAAAAATTGTCCATCAAATTCAAAGTCATTACATGTCAAATTAACGTACAAGAGTTCCAACAATAACCGGTCAGGCCGTGATGTATCCGGGTATCTGTTAAGAATGGATTGGACCGCTTTCATTCCCATCTCAGTATCAATATTGGTATACAGACTTTCCACGTCCATAGAAAACAACAAACAAGTATCTGGCAATAGAAGGGAATTAACTCGGTGGACAAAGTCATTGGTATCCCTGATGTAACTCAGATGCTTGGTGGAGAGAGGGTTAAGAAAGTAGTTGATGAATTCCGCTGTACCATAGGACTCGCTTCCACAGTCCGAGATGATCGGCCGGCCTGGAGGGATTTTATGGGGAATAGTCCAGGAGTCAGGACATTTGTGGATTTTGGGCAGGAGGTAGAAAAAACGTGGACGCGGAGGTGATTGTCCCCTGAGGTAGAGGGCTTGAGATTTGGAGAGGTATTTGTTGGTGACTAGTTGGTCTATGATGTTGTTGACATGCACCGCCGTTTGTGGGTAAATCGGACTGTCCAGCTGTTGATAGTAAGTCGGGTCCCGCAGTTGGCGTTTAGCTTCATAGACATAGTCCTTTCTATCCATGATAACCACCGCTGAACCCTTGTCTGCCGGTTTGATGACAATTGTGTCCAATGATCTAAGGTTTTGTAGATTTTCCCTCTCCGCCATAGTGAGATTGGGCACCTCCGGGTTATATTTGATGAACTTCAAGTCCATCTTGTCCTTCTGAATCAAATTGCGAAGCTGAGTGGGAAGAGAATCATCTTGGGGTTCCCAATCGGACCTAAGATGAAAAGGTGGGATATTCCGCTCATCCGAATGCCCGAAATATGCAGTCAATTTCAGTCTCCTGTGATATTGTTGGATGTGGCCCGCCAAGGAGGGGCGAACGTCAGGGAACATGGTTGATGTGGGAATAAAGGAAAGACCCTTTTTCAGAAGTTGAAGGTGAGATGTAGACAGAGAAAAAAATGTAGCCAAGTTAACCACCGACTTGTCACCAGAAGAGAGTAATGGTGGTGGTGTTAATGATGGGGGGTCGGCAATCCTAAAAAAGTCCTCCAATGATGCCAAATTGTTCGGGCTGTGTCCCGTGTCCAGTGGATCCCGTCTCTTCCTGTCTTAAAGGATCGTGCAGGAATGCGGGGAATATGTTGATCTGTACTCTTGATGACATTGTTTATCATTCTAATGTTGTGCTGTACTTTGGGTCCCAGGCGGTCAGAGCAGTTGATGAGAGGCATGTATATTCTTGCAAACGGAAAGGTATTTTTGGCCACCTCCAGTAGTCGTTTGATTTGTTGTCGTAAGGTGGTAAAAGTTCCCCTCTCCCGGTTGTTCAAGCCAAATGAGAGAATGACCATCTGGACATCTTGTGCAGTAGGTGTCTTGTATCGGAGGAGATGTATGGCATGATACAGGTTAGCCCCCGGATAACAGTCTACCTGTACCCTAGAATCAACAATGTCCGGGAGTCTGGAGAGGTTGGAGTCTCCCACAATGAGGATATTTCTCTGGGGTTTAAGAGACCAATTCTGGGTCTTGTTACCCATATGGTCATGTTGAGTTTGCAGGGATGATTCTGGGGAATCCTGCAGGAAAGGAAGGAGTTCCTTCATGTAGTCATAGGGTTCCGATGGACCCGGAGGGGACCTTACATCCGGTTCAGGGACATTCTGGCTCATGCAAGGAGTGGGTGTAGTTGAACGTGTTCTGGGCTGACGTTGGGGCTGCGGTGGGGGGTTGTGTATAGGGGGTTGTTCCTCCCATTGTTCCCTCGATAGGCCCATCTGCCATCCCGTAATGGGGTCATCCGGGGTCATGGGGGGCGAAGGAAGAGGTGGACAACCCATCATAACCTGTTGGCTATGCGAATCAATAGTCGGGGGACAGGGGGAACCAACGGTAGTAGGGCCAGGTGGTGCAGGCTCCCGTTGAGAACTTATCACGGTAGAAGGCGCGTCTCCCATAGCTTGAGGAATTCTGCGTGGGCGAAGACTAAGTTTGAGAGCCCTGGCCAGTCGAACGGTGTTATCAACCTGGCCAGAGATTTCAGGCGGAACCTCCTGGTTGAATCCCTCAGTTAGAGTCATCAAGGGTGAGTTGTCGTGGGGCGTGAGTGGATCCGGAGTGATCGGACATACCGGGACCTCCACACTAAGTGAGCTGGTTTCCAATCTGGATGGTGTTACGTCCGTATTCATGGAGGAATCTTGCGTGGAGGGGGACAAATGAATAGCTCCCCTTTCCCCAGGAGTAGAGCATGGTAGTTGTGCTCCATATTGTGGTGGGGGGATATATTGGGGGTCATTAGGTGGGTCCGTCGTCAAGGATGTAGGTTGAATAGGTTGTAGTCCCAGGGGCTCATTCTGGACCGTGTTGCGTGTTTGTTGAAGAGGCCGGTCACTCTGGTGATTGGTGTGAGCCTCCTGGAAACCTGACAGACCAGGAATGGACGTGGATCCAGATTCATGTGTCGGAGGGGTGAGGTCCACCGTTGGAGGCTGTGTTGGCCCGTGTTGGGGATGGAGAGGTGGAAGAGTCAAAGATGGATCGAACGTAGTCCCACTTCCTTCTGGGATTGAGGGTTGTAATAGGGAATGAGGTCGTTTAGGACTAGGGGCCTGGACCCGATTTGGAGATTTCCGCTTGCTCCTAGTACGTGAGCGGGACTGCCTGGAGGGGGTATGAGTGGTTGGGGTTGAAGTCAAATTCCCAATCCCCAATCTGGAGAGTTCCTCCTCTGTCCATTGGATCACTCTAGGGGATATGTGTGGAAACCGACGTTGAGCCCAACGAAGTGCCACTTGCCAGGCGTTTTGCCAGTCATCCCAGGACAAGGAGCGAAGTGTACCCTTGAGATTCTCCGCAGAATCCTTGTAGTGTTCCTCCAAGATTTGAAGGGCCGTATGTGTCCAATTGATGCTGTTCCCTTCTAAAAAGGACAGGGTATGTTCTGTAGGTGCAGCTGGGCGAACCACCGTGCTTAACCAAGTTTGCATTTGTTGGAAGAAACGTGGGGTGTGTGGTGCTCCAGATGATCTTTGTACATGCCATGCATGGTGGTGGGTTTTAAGAAGTTGGAAAATGGTCCTGACTATCTTTTGAAAGTTGGTGAGGGGTGGTCTATTAGCCGGAGGCATGTTGATCCAGATCGGATGTAGTCTAAGGAGGAAGGGAGAAAGATAGAATGGTGTAAGTAGGGGAGAATAACAGGAATAGGGAGTGGGAGATGGGATTGCATCTCAACCACAACCTTGCCTATTAGGCATATCCTGTATCCCTATCTCCCTTCCCCAAAGGGGGGAACGGAGGAGAGATGAATAGGAGGAGCAGCCGTGTAAAGAAGGAATGAGGATATAGTATCAGAGACAGGAAGTGGGGGATGGGATTGCATCACCACCACAACCCCACCGGTATAGGTGTACCCTGAGTCTCTACCTCCCCCTGTAGAAAGGAGAGGGAGGAGAGTTGAAACTAGAAAATAGTGTGCAATAGTTTTAGAGGAGTCCGGTTGTCCGAGGGCACTGGCAGGTTAGGGGTAGTAATATTATCGCGATGACTCTCCCCGCTTTGTCCAACGACTACACGGTTTGGAATGGAGAGTCAAAGGAGGGCACGGGCCAACGCATGTCACTCAGGATCCCTTAAACTGTGCACACTAATGAATAGTAGGGGGGGAACAGAAGAGGGGTCCTGTTTGGGGGTAAAAGAAAAGGAAACAAAAAAAACCTTTGGGTTGCAACAGGTAGGTTGTAGAATTCACGGTCGTCGGCGGTTAGGTTTAGGCATTCGGAAGTAAATGTTAGGGTTAGGAGAGTATACCAGGTTGGGTGTGGGATCGGAGAATCCAGAAGAGGCTTATAGGCGAATTGGGGTAAGGATCCGGGTAATGGGTCCGGGTACTGGGTGGCGAACCCGTAACAAGAAGTCCCCAGTCTTAGGTCTAGGTAGGGTGAAGAGTATTGTGTAAGACGCAATGTCTAATATACCTGTGTTGTGCCTAAATTTCAGGACACATCATCAGTAGTGGACCTCGGGATCACCGGGCGTTTCGGCCATTATCACTAGACACCCTCACCCAAGGAAGGCCCTCCCGAGTTTGATCAGGACTCGGGATGTGTCCCGTAGCCAATAACAGAATTGTGATTGCAGGTCAGTGAGATTTAACACGTAAGTGTTGATGTATGGATGAGAAAAGTAAGTAGAGGTGAGTAACCGGTGTTTGAAAATGGTCTCGTCCGATGGTGGTCGGGTCAGTACTGTACAGTGTAGGTACCCGCTAGGTACCTGTGTATCCTAGGTTCCACTTCCAAGTTGGACTAGAGGAGGGGAGTAGACAAGTGTCCCGTTGCATCCATGGTCTAATCATCAAAGTTGGGAAAGGAGGAGAGTAGAAGCATGCCTAGGTCCCGTTGCATCCCCGGCCTAGTCACCTAAGCTGGACTAGGGGATGGAAATTTGGAGGTCATGAGCAAAATTAAAAAGAGCCCACAGAATTGGGGGTAGGATCCAATTGGTCGTGTGTGGTGTAAGATGGACTGTTGCATGGGGAGGCTAACCCTCATAGAAGACTGGGCCACGTTCAAGGTCCTGACGCCCTGGACCACCACACCCCGCGTGCTGTCCTAAAGTCGGACCCGGGGGGGCCGCATACCTACCCCCTGACCCACACAGACCGGTTGTTAACACCGCTAGGTAGCCCCGGTCTGGCTGATCAGGGCCGAAGCTCCCGCCGATGGAAATTGTGGAAAAGAAACCCTATCCACCACCAAAACCCAGGAGCATCCCCCAGAGGAAGCGGAGCCACACTCATGCCCCCAGAGACCTGAGGAACCAGGGCCAGCAGCGACACCGCACTGCCTCCCCGGCCCACCCAGGGTCCCCAACACGAGAGCCACCCCCGGGGGGAAGAGAGACCCCACGTCCCCCGGGCCAAGGTCCGAGAGCTACCCCCAGGGAGGACCAGGACCAGCCCCGACCGAGCGGTGCCTTCCCAGCTCCCCCAGGGCCAGGAAGGACCAGGGCCAGCAGCGATGAGACACTGCCTCCCCGGTCCCCCAGAAACCCCAGACCAACAGGCCCAGAAGAAGCCAAGGGCCCACCCCGTTTCCCATCTCCTAGAGGATTCCAGGACCAACCCCGAGCAAACGGTGCCTTCCCAGATCCCCCAGGGACGGAAAAAAGCCCAGGGGCCGCTGTGGCAACCCACATCACCCCCAGGGGGGAAGAAGAAAGCCCCAGACGTACCCTCTCCTCAGGCCCAGGACCCGAAAGCCCTCCCCGGGGAAGACCAGGAACAGCCCCGACCAAACGGGGCTCCCCCAGCGACCCCAGGGACTAGAAGAACCCGGGCCAGCAGCGACCAAGCACTGCCTCCCCGGTCCCTAGAGCTCCCAGGCCCTCAGGCCCCCAGACATGAGTGGACAGGAAGGACCAGGGCTGGCTGTGCCAAGGCACTAACCCCCCGGCCCCCCAGGAACCCTCATGTCACTCGGGCCAAGGTCCGAGAGCTCCCCCCAGAGAAGCCAGGACCAGCACCGATCAAGCGGTGCCTTCCCAGCTCCCCCAGGGCCAGGAGGGACCAGGGCCAGCAGCGATGAGACACTGCCTCCCCGGTCCCCCAGGAACCCCAGACCAACCAGCCCGGAAGAAGCTAAAAACTAAACCTATTCCCAACCCACCAGAGGGTCAAAAAACCATGTCCTGTGCCCCATACACCGCACGGCCCCAGGAAATGCTAAAAAAACCTAGAAAAAGCTAAAAGGCAATCCTGTGTTCCATACACCGCACAACCCCAGGAATTGCCAAAAAAAAGGGGGGGGAAAATAAAAGAGCAATCCTGTGTTCCATACACCGCACAACCCCAGGAATTGCTAGTAAGAGGAGGACCTACTCACCACGAAGGAAGTCCAGCCCCGAATGCCGTGTGGGCCAAATCCTGAGAGAGGCCTATGTTGGCAATCCCAGTATCGCTCGCGGTTCCATACCCATAGTGCCATGCTCTTTGGTCCTAGCCAATCAGAGTTAACGGGCATTGAAAATCTAATACAAGAGAGACTTCCTGATTGTTAAGTACCCATAAATCCATGCTCTTTGGTCCCGACCAATCCGAGTTTAATGGAAATTAAATGTCCTATACGAGAGAAACTTCCTGATTATTGAAAACCCAGCATGCCAAGCGGGTGAGGCGAAGGCGTCGTACCCCGACGGAAAAGGATATCTGAATTAGTGGGGTGGCCAGATAGAAACCATTGAAATATGAGACTCCGTGTGAGTCTCCATCGTGAAAAATCATTGTGAAAAGTAAAAAAGATTCACCTCCCAATGGTATGCCTGTAATCGTGCGGAGAAGGGTTTGAAAAGGCCTGTATAAGTCCCCTCTATCCAGAACAACCCATACTGGCCAGTTCAAACAGATAGGCATTTACATAGAAACCCGCCATAAGAGAGTGGTTAGGGATCTGCTGGTCCTGGTATCCCATTGTGGGGAGAGGCAAGGTAGGGTTAGTGATTTGCTGGTCCTGGTATCCCATTGTGGAAAGAGACACAGGGTGGGGTTAGTGCTCTGCTGGTCCTGGTATCCCATTTAGGGAGCTGCTGTTCCTGGTATCCCATTGTGGGGAGAGGCCAGGCAGGGTTAGTGATCTGCTGGTCCTGGTATCCCATTGTGGGAGAGGAAAGGTAGGGTTAGTGATCTGCTGGTCCTGGTATCCCATTTAGGGAGCTGCTGTTCCTGGTATCCCATTGTGGGGAGAGGCCAGGCAGGGTTAGTGATCTGCTGGTCCTGGTATCCCATTGTGGGAGAGGCAAGGTAGGGTTAGTGAACTGCTGGTCCTGGTATCCCATTTAGGTCGCTGCTGGTCCTGGTATCCCATTGTGGGGAGAGGCAAGGTAGGGTTAGTGATTTGCTGGTCCTGGTATCCCATTGTGGAAAGAGACACAGGGTGGGGTTAGTGCTCTGCTGGTCCTGGTATCCCATTTAGGGAGCTGCTGTTCCTGGTATCCCATTGTGGGGAGAGGCCAGGCAGGGTTAGTGATCTGCTGGTCCTGGTATCCCATTGTGGGAGAGGCAAGGTAGGGTTAGTGATCTGCTGGTCCTGGTATCCCAGTTAGGGAGCTGCTGTTCCTGGTATCCCATTGTGGGGAGAGGCCAGGCAGGGTTAGTGATCTGCTGGTCCTGGTATCCCATTGTGGGAGAGGCAAGGTAGGGTTAGTGATCTGCTGGTCCTGGTATCCCATTTAGGAAACTGCTGGTCCTGGTATCCCATTGTGGGGAGAGGCAAGGCCGGGTTAATGATCTGTTGGTCCTGGTATCCCATTGTGGGGAGAGGCAAGGCAGGGTTAGCGATCTGCTGGTCCCGGTATCCCACAGTGGGAGAGGCAAGGTAGGGTTAGTGATTTGCTGGTCCTAGTATCCCATTAGGGATCTGCTGGTCCTGTTATCCCCTTGTGGAAAGAGGCAGAGAAGGGTTAAGGATCTGCTGGTCCCGGTATGTCAATGTGGAGAGAGGCCGAGTAGGGTTAAGGATTTGCTGGTCCTGGTATCCCACATAGAGGGAGTGAGGTGGGGGACAGAGATGGAAAGAATACTAATGTAATCCCCGTGTGGATGGTCTACATAGGGTCCCCAAGAGTAATGGTTAGGGTTAGGGTTAACGATGGTCTGGGTATATGTGTGAAAAAAAGGGGAAGGTTAGGGTTAGGGAATAACCATCCCAAGACCGTGTCACCCCCCAAGGTGGTTAGGGTAAGGCTCCAAGACCATGGGTTAGGGTTAGGAAAGTACACAGGGTAGGGTGTCCCGTGATACCGTATGTGGAGAAGGAGGTCAGGGGTTACCAAAACAAACTGAAAGCCAGCGTGTGCCCGAAAGGGATAAGAGGGTTACTAAAACCGCAGAAGAAGGGGAGAAGAAGAGAAGGAAATTAGATAATCGGGCTAGGGGATCTGTCAGAAAAGGACCCTTAAACAGCATAGCCATAGTGAGTCAGAATTCCTCATCCAAAACCCCTGTCCGACCATCCAACATCGGTTTATTGTACAATATGGAAAGAACAGGACAACAGAACCAACAGCCAATCAATAGAACAAAACATGGGTAAGAACACATGGAGCATAAGTGCTATGTACAGGAGGAAGCGCGAGAGATCCCATCCTCCCCTCAGGCTACGTTCAGTCCTTTGGGGAAGACACAATCAAGTCTCCTGATCCATTTATGTTCCGCAAAACGACGAAGTCCACAAGACCATCTTGCATTACATTCCAGACTCATGGCTCTCAGGTTCATCAGACCGTGGTGTCGGAAATGTTGGACCAATGGTGTTTCCAGTTTCCGTCCCCGTCGAATGTTGTGTCGGTGTGCGTACAATCTTGTCCGAATGGGATTCCGGGTTTCACCAACATATTGTTTTCCACATTTCCGGCAGAACAACAGGTAAACGCAATTTGCCGTTTGGAGGGTCATTCCTGGTCGTATCAGGAATCGTGTACCTGTTTGGTGGTTAACTACCACTGATGGTCCCCTACACTGGGGAGTCCGTGACCCCATAGGTCGGAGTCGCGCCCTCACTAATAAGTCCCTGAGGTTTGGATTCCTCTTGAAGGAAGAAATGATCCTATGTCGTGTCCCCAGTTCGGTGTCCGTCATGAGTGCTTGGAAATTGGTTTTTAACATCCTGTGGGCCTGAATGCTAGAAGAGGAATACACGGACACTATGGGAATAGGTGGTTTGTCCCTCTCCTGGTTTTTCCCTGTCCGTGCAATGTCGTTGGTAAGTACCTCTTTTTGTACTTTACGAAGGAAGGAACGTGAATATCCCCTTTTCCGTAGGGCTCGAAAGAGAGTTCCAGTTGCTCTCTGTATGTCCTCCTCTCTGGTGCAGATTCTCTGGAAACGTAGGAGTTGCGAGCGGAGGATGCTCCTGAAGGTATGCCGTGGATGGAAGCTGGTCCTATGTAAAAGGGCATGGGAATCGGTTGGTTTGAAGAAAACCCGGATCTCCAGTCTATGGGTACGAGCAAAAGAAGGTCCCTTAAATGTCGTGGTGTCCAAGAAATTAATTTCCGTATTGTGGACTGTTGGTTTGAGGTTGATGGAGGCATGATGATTATTAAGGGTGTATACAAACTGGTCAAAGTCTTCCTTGGAGTGGGTCCAAACCCCCCAGATATCATCCAGAAATCGTAAGTAGATGAGTGGTTTTTTGGGGCATTTTTGGAATGCAGATTCCTCCCACTCGGCCATATAGATGTTGGCATAGGCCGGTGAGAAACGTTTGCCCATGGCAGTGCCCTTTATCTGAAGAAAAAATTGTCCATCAAATTCAAAGTCATTACATGTCAAATTAACGTACAAGAGTTCCAACAATAACCGGTCAGGCCGTGATGTATCCGGGTATCTGTTAAGAATGGATTGGACCGCTTTCATTCCCATCTCAGTATCAATATTGGTATACAGACTTTCCACGTCCATAGAAAACAACAAACAAGTATCTGGCAATAGAAGGGAATTAACTCGGTGGACAAAGTCATTGGTATCCCTGATGTAACTCAGATGCTTGGTGGAGAGAGGGTTAAGAAAGTAGTTGATGAATTCCGCTGTACCATAGGACTCGCTTCCACAGTCCGAGATGATCGGCCGGCCTGGAGGGATTTTATGGGGAATAGTCCAGGAGTCAGGACATTTGTGGATTTTGGGCAGGAGGTAGAAAAAACGTGGACGCGGAGGTGATTGTCCCCTGAGGTAGAGGGCTTGAGATTTGGAGAGGTATTTGTTGGTGACTAGTTGGTCTATGATGTTGTTGACATGCACCGCCGTTTGTGGGTAAATCGGACTGTCCAGCTGTTGATAGTAAGTCGGGTCCCGCAGTTGGCGTTTAGCTTCATAGACATAGTCCTTTCTATCCATGATAACCACCGCTGAACCCTTGTCTGCCGGTTTGATGACAATTGTGTCCAATGATCTAAGGTTTTGTAGATTTTCCCTCTCCGCCATAGTGAGATTGGGCACCTCCGGGTTATATTTGATGAACTTCAAGTCCATCTTGTCCTTCTGAATCAAATTGCGAAGCTGAGTGGGAAGAGAATCATCTTGGGGTTCCCAATCGGACCTAAGATGAAAAGGTGGGATATTCCGCTCATCCGAATGCCCGAAATATGCAGTCAATTTCAGTCTCCTGTGATATTGTTGGATGTGGCCCGCCAAGGAGGGGCGAACGTCAGGGAACATGGTTGATGTGGGAATAAAGGAAAGACCCTTTTTCAGAAGTTGAAGGTGAGATGTAGACAGAGAAAAAAATGTAGCCAAGTTAACCACCGACTTGTCACCAGAAGAGAGTAATGGTGGTGGTGTTAATGATGGGGGGTCGGCAATCCTAAAAAAGTCCTCCAATGATGCCAAATTGTTCGGGCTGTGTCCCGTGTCCAGTGGATCCCGTCTCTTCCTGTCTTAAAGGATCGTGCAGGAATGCGGGGAATATGTTGATCTGTACTCTTGATGACATTGTTTATCATTCTAATGTTGTGCTGTACTTTGGGTCCCAGGCGGTCAGAGCAGTTGATGAGAGGCATGTATATTCTTGCAAACGGAAAGGTATTTTTGGCCACCTCCAGTAGTCGTTTGATTTGTTGTCGTAAGGTGGTAAAAGTTCCCCTCTCCCGGTTGTTCAAGCCAAATGAGAGAATGACCATCTGGACATCTTGTGCAGTAGGTGTCTTGTATCGGAGGAGATGTATGGCATGATACAGGTTAGCCCCCGGATAACAGTCTACCTGTACCCTAGAATCAACAATGTCCGGGAGTCTGGAGAGGTTGGAGTCTCCCACAATGAGGATATTTCTCTGGGGTTTAAGAGACCAATTCTGGGTCTTGTTACCCATATGGTCATGTTGAGTTTGCAGGGATGATTCTGGGGAATCCTGCAGGAAAGGAAGGAGTTCCTTCATGTAGTCATAGGGTTCCGATGGACCCGGAGGGGACCTTACATCCGGTTCAGGGACATTCTGGCTCATGCAAGGAGTGGGTGTAGTTGAACGTGTTCTGGGCTGACGTTGGGGCTGCGGTGGGGGGTTGTGTATAGGGGGTTGTTCCTCCCATTGTTCCCTCGATAGGCCCATCTGCCATCCCGTAATGGGGTCATCCGGGGTCATGGGGGGCGAAGGAAGAGGTGGACAACCCATCATAACCTGTTGGCTATGCGAATCAATAGTCGGGGGACAGGGGGAACCAACGGTAGTAGGGCCAGGTGGTGCAGGCTCCCGTTGAGAACTTATCACGGTAGAAGGCGCGTCTCCCATAGCTTGAGGAATTCTGCGTGGGCGAAGACTAAGTTTGAGAGCCCTGGCCAGTCGAACGGTGTTATCAACCTGGCCAGAGATTTCAGGCGGAACCTCCTGGTTGAATCCCTCAGTTAGAGTCATCAAGGGTGAGTTGTCGTGGGGCGTGAGTGGATCCGGAGTGATCGGACATACCGGGACCTCCACACTAAGTGAGCTGGTTTCCAATCTGGATGGTGTTACGTCCGTATTCATGGAGGAATCTTGCGTGGAGGGGGACAAATGAATAGCTCCCCTTTCCCCAGGAGTAGAGCATGGTAGTTGTGCTCCATATTGTGGTGGGGGGATATATTGGGGGTCATTAGGTGGGTCCGTCGTCAAGGATGTAGGTTGAATAGGTTGTAGTCCCAGGGGCTCATTCTGGACCGTGTTGCGTGTTTGTTGAAGAGGCCGGTCACTCTGGTGATTGGTGTGAGCCTCCTGGAAACCTGACAGACCAGGAATGGACGTGGATCCAGATTCATGTGTCGGAGGGGTGAGGTCCACCGTTGGAGGCTGTGTTGGCCCGTGTTGGGGATGGAGAGGTGGAAGAGTCAAAGATGGATCGAACGTAGTCCCACTTCCTTCTGGGATTGAGGGTTGTAATAGGGAATGAGGTCGTTTAGGACTAGGGGCCTGGACCCGATTTGGAGATTTCCGCTTGCTCCTAGTACGTGAGCGGGACTGCCTGGAGGGGGTATGAGTGGTTGGGGTTGAAGTCAAATTCCCAATCCCCAATCTGGAGAGTTCCTCCTCTGTCCATTGGATCACTCTAGGGGATATGTGTGGAAACCGACGTTGAGCCCAACGAAGTGCCACTTGCCAGGCGTTTTGCCAGTCATCCCAGGACAAGGAGCGAAGTGTACCCTTGAGATTCTCCGCAGAATCCTTGTAGTGTTCCTCCAAGATTTGAAGGGCCGTATGTGTCCAATTGATGCTGTTCCCTTCTAAAAAGGACAGGGTATGTTCTGTAGGTGCAGCTGGGCGAACCACCGTGCTTAACCAAGTTTGCATTTGTTGGAAGAAACGTGGGGTGTGTGGTGCTCCAGATGATCTTTGTACATGCCATGCATGGTGGTGGGTTTTAAGAAGTTGGAAAATGGTCCTGACTATCTTTTGAAAGTTGGTGAGGGGTGGTCTATTAGCCGGAGGCATGTTGATCCAGATCGGATGTAGTCTAAGGAGGAAGGGAGAAAGATAGAATGGTGTAAGTAGGGGAGAATAACAGGAATAGGGAGTGGGAGATGGGATTGCATCTCAACCACAACCTTGCCTATTAGGCATATCCTGTATCCCTATCTCCCTTCCCCAAAGGGGGGAACGGAGGAGAGATGAATAGGAGGAGCAGCCGTGTAAGGAAGGACAATGAGGATATAGTATCAGAGACAGGAAGTGGGGGATGGGATTGCATCACCACCACAACCCCACCGGTATAGGTGTGCCCTGAGTCTCTACCTCCCCCTGTAGAAAGGAGAGGGAGGAGAGTTGAAACTAGAAAATAGTGTGCAATAGTTTTAGAGGAGTCCGGTTGTCCGAGGGCACTGGCAGGTTAGGGGTAGTAATATTATCGCGATGACTCTCCCCGCTTTGTCCAACGACTACACGGTTTGGAATGGAGAGTCAAAGGAGGGCACGGGCCAACGCATGTCACTCAGGATCCCTTAAACTGTGCACACTAATGAATAGTAGGGGGGGAACAGAAGAGGGGTCCTGTTTGGGGGTAAAAGAAAAGGAAACAAAAAAAACCTTTGGGTTGCAACAGGTAGGTTGTAGAATTCACGGTCGTCGGCGGTTAGGTTTAGGCATTCGGAAGTAAATGTTAGGGTTAGGAGAGTATACCAGGTTGGGTGTGGGTTAGGGTTAGGGTTAGGGTTAGGGTTAGGGTTAGGTTAGGGGGTTATAACCACGATGATCAATTTGATCATCCTCAGGGGAAGGTCGTAGAGACTTGGAAGCAAGTCCTAGGGGGGGGTTTTGGTGGTCTCTGAACACGCCGGAGGTGGTCCCGAGTCGCTAGGAGGTTCGGTTCCGGAGATACGCCATTGGCTGAGG
>SEMN01001497.1:0-24747 GCA_005408345.1 Macquaria australasica
CCTGTCTGTCTCTCTGTCTGTCTGTCTGCCTGTCTGTCTCTCTGTCTGTCTCTCTGTCTGTCTGTCTGTCTCTCTCTGTCTGTCTGTCTGTCTGTCTCTCTGTCTGCCTGTCTGTCTCTGCCTGTCTGTCTCTCTGTCTGTCTCTGCCTGTCTGTCTCTCTGTCTGTCTGTCTGCCTGTCTGTCTCTCTGTCTGTCTCTCTGTCTCTCTGCCTGTCTGTCTCTCTGTCTGTCTGTCTGTCTGTCTGTCTGTCTCTCCCTGCCTGTCTGTCTGTCTGTCTGTCTCTCCCTGCCTGTCTGTCTGTGGTCCTTAGCGCCTGTCTGTCCTCAGGAAGGAGGGCTTCCTGTCCTTTCAGACCAGCAAGTATCGTCTTCATTACTACGAGACTCCGAGTGGACTGAGGTTCGTCATGAACACAGACCTGTCTGTCTCCAACGCCAGAGAGACCCTGCAGCACATATACAGCAACGTAAGACACACACACACACACAGACACACACAGACAGACAGACAGACAGACACACACACAGACACACAGACAGACAGACAGACAGACAGACACACAGACACACACAGACACACACACACACACAGACAGACAGACAGACAGACACACAGACACACACAGACAGACAGACACACACACAGACACACAGACAGACAGACAGACAGACACACACACAGACACACAGACAGACAGACAGACAGACAGACCACACATCAGTAATATTGTTCATGAACACAGTTTAGAAATAGTTTGCCGACTGAATCATAAAGAGGACGAGTGTCTTCAGCACCAGACGACCCAGCAGAACAGAGAGGAACAGCAGACATGAGGTCTGACAGAATACAGCAGTAAAACCAGGATGTGGTCTTATGGGCTCGTTAATGGGGCCCCGGGTCAGGGTCTGAACATTTTCAACTTTCTTCTCGAAACATTTCGACGTCGTCTTTGTTCTGTTAGTGCTGAGAAGAGGTCAGGCGACGCAGCACGCCTCCGTTTGATTGGACAGCATGTAAATGAGCTCAGCATGTCAGGAGCCAATCAGCTGCTCAGAGTGGTTACCTGGTCGTCTGCTGGTTCACTGCAGTGAGTCTGAAGACCTGTTGGGGTCGCAGCTGTCAGCTGGCTCTATAGGAGGTCAAGTGCAGCAGTTAATGTGTCAGTACGCTTCATATTTGTTCCTTGATGGTAAATAAAGAGGTGTTTTGATTTGGCAACAGGTGAGTCAGCAGCAGGTTAACTGACCTGTAACCTGGAACTAACATGTATTTATGGTTTGTTGTTAATACGTCACTACAGAGACGTCACAGTTTGGCTCTCCACTTATTCAGAATCATTTCTGTGTATCTGATGGTGTGTTGATGCCCTGTGGGTTTGTATTGTGTTATATTATAGTTAATTATAGTGGTATTCCTGTTATTCCCTCAGTGTAGCCCTGTACAGCTGATCAATACACCACAGTGATCACTACTGTCTCAGTCAGTAGTTCCACACCTCTGACCTCATGTTGAATTCACATCTGGACCTTTTTCTACTTTCTTTAGGTCATTAAATGCATCCAAACATCCATTTTCTAACACTTGTTTTTGAATGATTGAATATTTTATTATATATATATTTATTTTGTATACTGTTAAAGTTCGTATGTGATGAAACTGATATTAAAAATGTCTTAAAGAGTCTTAAATTTACACAAAGTTACTGAAAGTGATTCTGTGTCACGGAGGACTTTTATTGTGAAGGATCTGAAGGCTTCAGACCAACAAGTTTTTTCTCAATGAAACCTCATCTAACTCTGCCTGTCTCTCTCTCTGTCTGTCTGTCTCTCTGCCTGTCTGTCTCTCAGCTGTATGTGGAGTACATAGTGAAGAACCCGGTGTGTGTGTTGGGTCACAGTTTGGACAGCGAACTGTTCAGCAGCCGACTGGACGCCTTCATCAGAGCTCTGCCGTACTACAGTCCCCGAGCTGCTTAACACACACACACACACACACACACACACAGTTTGATTGTGTTTGTCTTGTTGTTTCTTGTGTATTAAAGTGAAATATGAAGCTGTTCACTGTGTGAGCGTCTCATTCAGTCAACATGGCGACTCCTGCTGTTCAATGAAGTTTGTGTTCAAACTGCAGCTCTGTGTTGAAACGCAGTGAGAAGACGTTTAGACCCAGTGTGACGTTGTGGCGTGTTGAAGCGAGACGTTTGCTCTGAAAGGTCGGTACTGTATCGATGGAACTTTCCAGCAAACATCGGCCGGACGTGACGTCGTGTCTCTGGATAAAAGTCTCGGGAACGTCCAGGTGAGGGTCAGGTGTTACAGAGTTACGTGCTTTTGTTTGTGAAGCTGTTGAAAAGAGTTGAAAAGTTCTTTAGTAATAATTATGATGTCAGCATATTATTTACAGACTTTTATTTTTTAGGTCACAGGATGAACTGTTGCAGTTTCCTGTCTGTTTCAGGAAAATGTGATGTATCTCACAACTCTGAGCAGGTGCAACGTCCCACATGCTGCTGATGGACGACTGGTGGCCCAGAGGCTCCCGTGGTGGCCCAGAGGCTCCCGTGGTGGCCCAGAGGCTCCCGTGGTGGCCCAGAGGCTCCCGTGGTAGAAAGGTGTCTGGAGGGAGTTTGACCGTGGCAGGTACTGCGTGGCGTCTCTGGCAGGCAGAGCTGTGTGACCTGGCTTCCTGTGTCTGGAGGATCACAGTTCCTCTCTGGGTGCTTTGACAATTACACAGTTTGTCTTATTTGTGCAGGTTTAGTGGCTGCAAAGCACTCATCACCAACAGCTGATCAGTGAACAGCTGACTTCTTTAACACAGAATTAAAACGTTAATCATATAACAGAGGTCTGGTCAGCGTGACCTGCTGAACTCACTTAAACAGATTAACTCGCCGATTACTGATCAGCACACACACACACACACACACACACACCAGAGGACCTCAGCGTGTCCTTCAGGCTCATGTAAACAACAGACGGCTCATTCTGGTTCCTTCAGTGGTTCTGTGTTCTCCAGTGTTCAGGTTCATGCTGCCTTCAGGTGCTCGTTCGTTTGTTCGTTCGTCACACTGTTTCCGGTTGAGAAAGTGAATCCATAGACAGATAATGAGGCGACGGACCCTGAATGCAGCACAGCCGGCCCGCTGTAGCCAGAGGAGCCTTCTCAGAATATATTCAGTTCGTGTTGTCTGAACCAAAACCTTCTGATACCACAGATCAATACTGACGCGATACAGAAGATTATAAAACCAGGTTCTACATTTCTGGGTTCAGTGCTGATCAGTTCTGATCAGTTCTGTTATCGGCTGAACGTGATGAATTTACAGCTGATTGATGTGTGTGTGTGTGTGTGTAATTCCTGTGGTAATATAATCTCTAATCCCACTGAAAAACATACTGCCAACCAACACACGTTTGTCCTCGTGTTTCCACGTCGTCACGGCAACAGGCTGAATAAAGCCTTTTTATTAATATGCATCACAGTCTGTGATGTTTGTTTTCAGTGAATCTTAAAGAAACTGACAGGAAGTGTTGGACAGACGATCTGATTCGTCTGATGTTCAGATCAGAGTTTGTTCTGGTAAAATAACTACTTGAGTTTGAGTACAAAAGTATCTGCTGAAAAAACTAAAATAAAACTTCCCGCCACACTTCTGTTTCTCTGATGTAAATATGACATCATCACTTCCTCAGGTAAACAGGTGAACACCTGTATTAATGTCCATCTGATCATCTGATACACGAACACTGTTTGTTTTAATCTGCTGCTGTGATCAAACATTAACATGTATTGATTGATTATTGTTTCTGAATCAGTCTGAAGTGGTTTGTCAGTGTGATCAGCTGACATCAGTGCTGACTCTACACCAAACCTCTATTTATGTTTTGAAGTTTTAACAACAGCTTTGCTAAAGCAACATGTACTCAATCTTACTAAAGTAAAAGTACAAAAGTATTAGCATTATTATAGCAAGTATTATATATAACTAACATATATACTTACAGTATATAACTAATGTCAAATAAATGGAGTAGAAGGTTGAAGTTGCATACAATGGAAATACTCAAGTAAAGTGCTACTACCTCAAATACTACTAAAGTACAGTACTTGAGTAATTGTACTTGGTTGCTAACTGCTAGCTGCAGGTTGATTTTCAGACGTGAAGTGAAACCAAACGTCTGTCAAAATAAAATCAATCTGAACACTGAAGAGTTAAAACAGGAAGTAAAGAGTCTGAATGTCTCAGTCAGGGGACACTGTGTGTGTGTGTGTGTGTGTGTGTGTGTGTGTGCGTGTGTGCGTGTGTGTGAGAGATTAGGGTCAGATTAATTTAGGATCCGGGCACGAGGCCACATTTAACATCTGTACACAGATTTTGATATTTTGGAGCTACAGGTTTTAATCCTGTTCGCCTGTCAGTAGTAACACAGCAGACAGACAGACGGGCAGTAAGACAGACGGGCAGACAGACAGTAAGACAGACGGACGGACGGACGGACGGACGTGATATCTGAGCTCTGATTGGTGGGATTAAACCAGCAGGATTAATATTGGAGCCTCAGCAGAGAGACAGACAGAAGAAGGTGGATACAGAGTGTGGACGCAGACAGACAGGTGGATACAAAGTGTGGACGACAGGAATCAGACAGACAGGTGGATACAGAGTGTGGACGCAGACAGACAGGTGGATACAGAGTGTGGACGGCAGGAATCAGACAGACAGGTGGATACAGAGTGTGGACGCAGACAGACAGGTGGATACAGAGTGTGGACGGCAGGAATCAGACAGACAGGTGGATACAGAGTGTGGACGCAGACAGACAGGTGGATGCAGAGTGTGGGCCCGGCAAGGAATCGGCCTGGGCAGTGGATACAGAGTGGCAGGAAGCAGGAGCTCCCAGGAACAGGTCTGCAGTGTGAGGCCTCAGTGAGCAGGTGGAATGCTGTGGGGAGTGTGGGCATGGGCTGTGAGCCAGGTGGATGCAGAGTGTGGACGCAGACAGACAGGTGGATACAGAGTGTGGACGCAGACAGACAGGTGGATGCAGAGTGTGGACGACAGGAAGCAGACAGACAGGTGGATACAGAGTGTGGACGCAGACAGACAGGTGGATGCAGAGTGTGGACGGCAGGAATCAGACAGACAGGTGGATACAGAGTGTGGACGCAGACAGACAGACAGGTGGATACAGAGTGTGGACGCAGACAGACAGGTGGATACAGAGTGTGGACGGCAGGAATCAGACAGACAGGTGGATACAGAGTGTGGACGACAGGAATCAGACAGACAGGTGGATACAGAGTGTGGACGCAGACAGACAGGTGGATACAGAGTGTGGACGGCAGGAATCAGACAGACAGGTGGATACAGAGTGTGGACGCAGACAGACAGGTGGATGCAGAGTGTGGACGACAGGAAGCAGACAGACACCTTTAACCAGGTGTGTTGTAAAGTGTTTGGTCTGCAGCGCCTCCTGCAGGGGCTGATGGGACGTGTTGTAGTTTCAGTGGATGATTTTATCTGAATGATGTTCGTTCTTTTATTCAGCCAATTAAATACTTTGATTTATAACTGTTTTACATGAAGAACGATGTCACTTATTTTACCTTCTTTATTCTTTATTATAACATATATTATATTAGCTTCATGCTAAAGTCTCCTTCTTTGTCCTGATCGTTAGCTTGTTGAACCTGCTAACGTCAGAATAAGAATAAAAAGTTAGTAACATTTAAAAATCACTTTGTATTATTATTATTAATGTATTAATTGTGAGTACAGTTGGACTTAAATTCATTGTTAGCATTAGCGTCACTGTTGTCCTGACAGCCTTCTCACAGTTTATTTATTGTTAGCTTCATCGTGAAGGTAACTTCGTTAGCTTTAGCCGTGTCTTATCGTTGCTGACATTTTCGTCTTTAACGTAGCTTCTGAATTTATCGTACACAGTAGCATTAGCCGTCAGTGTTGCTAACAGCCTTCTTTGTTCGTCAGCCATGTTTGCGGGCCGGGCGTCGGGGGCGGGGGCTGCTGTCGGGCCGTCGGCAGCGGGAGGAAAAGGCGGGAAGTTTTCGGTGGAGGAACTGTACGGGTTCAACAAGAAGCCGAAGGTGAACAGAGGGAATTCTGGGAAAGTTGAGAAAGGTGACGGGAAGAAAGAAACAAAGGAGAAAGAAGAATCTGTGCTGGCGTCTCAGATCCTGGAGGCAGCGAGGAGGCTGATGGAGAGACGGAGGCTGGAGATCTACCTGAAGGAGTGTGACGTCACCATGGAGCAGAGCAGCATGCCATACAGGTGAGACACAGTGAGACAGGTGAGACACAGTGAGACAGGTGAGACAGGTGAGACACAGTGAGACAGGTGAGAGACAGATGAGAGACAGGTGAGACACAGAGAGACAGGTGAGACACAGGTGAGACAGATGAGAGACAGTGAGACAGGTGAGACACAGTGAGACAGGTGAGACAGGTGAGACACAGTGAGACAGGTGAGACACAGGTGAGACACAGAGAGACAGTGAGACAGGTGAGAGACAGTGAGACAGGTGAGACACAGGTGAGACAGATGAGAGACAGGTGAGACACAGAGAGACAGGTGAGACAGTGAGACAGGTGAGAGACAGCGAGACACAGGTGAGACACAGGTGAGACACAGTGAGACAGGTGAGACACAGTGAGACAGGTGAGAGAGGTGAGACACAGAGACAGGTGAGACACAGAGAGACAGGTGAGACACAGTGAGACAGGTGAGACACAGAGAGACAGGTGAGACACAGTGAGACAGGTGAGACACAGTGAGACAGATGAGAGACAGGTGAGACAGAGAGACAGGTGAGAGACAGTGAGACACAGGTGAGACACAGTGAGACAGGTGAGAGACAGTGAGACAGGTGAGAGACAGCCTAAAAATCTACATGTATATAATCCATCATAACTCTGTTTAAATGAATTATTCACCTGATATTTTTGAAAATGAAAATTGTGCAGTACGTCCATTTTTAAAGCTCGTAAGAGACTTTGAGAAGCAGATAAATAGAAATAAAAGTAAAGACCTCCACTCAGAAATGTCCCTGACAGAGAAAGAAACATGAGTTTACCACATGTGGAATTTACGTAATATTCAATATATACATTTACATATAATAAACATGGCCCAGGCCCAGGCCGTGTTCGGCAGGGGAGGAGAGCTGCTAACCCGGACTGGGGATGTTGTCGAGCGGTGGAAAGAGGACTTTGAGGATCTCCTCAACCCGACCAACATGTCCTCAGTGGAGGAGGCAGAGTTTGAAGACTCGGGGGAAGACTCACCCATATCCCTGGCAGAAGTCTCCAAAGTAGTCAAAGAGCTTCTTGGTGGCAAGGCGCCAGGGGTGGATGAGATTCGCCCTGAGATGCTGAAGGCTCTGGACATTGTTGGGCTGTCTTGGCTGACATGCCTCTTCAGTGTCGCATGGAGGTCGGGGACAGTGCCTGTGGAGTAGCAGACCGGGGTGGTGGTTCCTGTCTTCAAAAAGGGGGACCGGAGGGTGTGCTCCAATTACTGTGGTATCACACTGCTCAGCCTCCCCGGGAAAGTTTATTCCAGGGTGCTGGAAAGGAGACTACGACCAATTGTCAAACCTCGGATCCAGGAGGAGCAATGTGGATTCCGTCCTGGCCGTGGCACAGTGGACCAGCTCTTTACTCTTGCAGGGCTGCTGGGGGGTTCATGGGAGTTTGCACAGCCAGTCTACATGTGTTTTGTCGACCTGGAGAAGGCTTTCGACCGTGTCCCCCAGGGGGTCCTGTGGGGGGTACTGTGGGAGTATGGGGTACCGGGGTCGCTGCTACAAGCCATCCGGTCCCTATATAACCGAAGTGAGTGCTGTGTCCGCATTCTCGGCACAAAGTCAAAGACGTTCCAAGTGGGTGTTGGACCCCGCCAGGGCTGGCCCTTGTCACCAATTCTGTTTGTGATATTCATGGACAGGATTTCAAGGCGCAGCCGGGGGGAGGAGAGTGTCCGGTTTGGTGGCCTCAGAATAGCATCTCTGCTCTTTGCGGATGATGTGGTTCTGTTGGTTTCATCGGGCTGTGACCTTCAGCATGCACTTGGGCGGTTTGCAGCCGAGTGTGAAGCGGCTGGGATGAGAGTCAGCACCTCCAAGTCCGAGGCCATGGTTCTCAGCCGGAAAACGGTGGACTGCCCCCTTTGGGTTGGAGGTGAGTTACTGCCCCAGACGGGGGAGTTCAAGTATCTCGGGTCTTGTTCACGAGTGATGGTAAGATGGAGCGTGAGATGGACAGGCGGATCGGTGCAGCATCAGCAGTAATGCGGGCGTTGTACCGGACCGTGGTGGTGAAGAGGGAGCTGAGCCGGAAGGCAAAGCTTTCGATCTACCAGTCGATCTACGTTCCAACCCTCACCTATGGTCATGAGCTTTGGGTAGTGACCGAAAGAATGAGATCGCGGATACAAGCGGCCGAAATGAGTTTCCTCCGTAGGGTGGCTGGGCTCACCCTTAGAGATAGGGAAAGGAGCTCGGACATCCAGAGGGAGCTTGGAGTAGAGCCGCTGCTCCTTCGCATTGAAAGGAGCCAGTTGAGGTGGTTTGGGCATCTGATTAGGATGCCTCCTGGACGCCTCCCTTTGGAGGTTTTCCGGGCACGTCCAACTGGTAGGAGGCCCCGGGGCAGACCCAGAACACGCTGGAGGGATTATATATCTCATCTGGCCTGGGAACGCCTTGGGGTCCCCCGGGAGGAGCTGGAAAGCATTGCCGAGGAGAGGGACGTCTGGACAACCCTGCTTAACCTGCTGCCACCGCGACCAGGCCCCGGATAAGAGGAAGAAAATGGATGGATATAATAAACATGTAAAAATGTTTTTTCTACTTGATATTATTCAAATCACAGTTTTTTCATGTCCTCAGTACTAATACCACAAACACAGTGCTAGTTATAAACAGTACAATTATAATTGTACTGTACTAATGTGTCAACACTAGATTTGACCTTATTTAAAACCTTTAAAACACTTCACATCACACTGTTTAATAAAATGTCAACATGATGATCAGCTGTAGTGGTTGTCTCGTGTATGTCAGCTGTAGTTTGGTTGTAGTTTGGTTGTAGTTTGGCTGTAGTTTGGTTGTAGTTTGGTTGGTTTGGATCAGATCTGATTGGTCAGCAGTGTGAGCAGGTTGTAATGACAGTGACTGACCACCAGAGGGCCCGGATATACTGTAACTGAGACACACAGAGCTTCCTGTTTATTCTTTATTTTAGTTCCTTCTTAACGTACATGTTTTTATTTTCTGTAATTTGCAATGATGAACATTGATCACAAATCTTTTATTTAATCTCTATTAATAATATTCTCAGTGAGAATAGATTAACTGATCGATTTGATTGTTTTGCAGGAATCTTGGAAAATCTGGACTGCGGGTGTCCTGCTTAGGACTGGGTGAGAGCTGCAACACACACACACACACACTGCAACACACACACACTTACATACCATACAGTCAGTCAGTGATGTTCTTTCTCTTTTCACAGGAACATGGGTGACGTTTGGCTCTCAGATCACTGATGAGGTACTCAGTGTGTGTGTGTGTGTGTGTGTGTGTGTGTGCTGAACGCATGAACAAACAATTACATAAACATTACTAGAGGTTTCTGCACACATTAACGTGGGTTACTGCCTCTGTGTGTGTGTGTGTGTGTGTGTGTGTGTGTGTGTAGATGGCGGAGAGTGTGATGACGGTGGCCTACGACAGTGGAGTGAACTTGTTCGACACAGCAGAGGTTTACGCCTCAGGGAGGTACAGTACAAACTGTCTGTCTGACTGTCTGTCTGACTGTCTGTCTGACTGTCTGTCTGACTAAGTGTTTCGTCTTGTCTGAGGTGTAAATGTTGCTGTTAGCATGTTAGCATTTATCAGATTAGCAACATTTCTGACTTCACTTTCACACAAAAGTCAAATTTCACTGAGCTGATAAAAAGCAGAAGGACAGTTTGAACCAGGAGGAGGTTTAACGTAGAGGAAGAGCAGCCAGGAGCTCACTGGCTGAGATCAGGACGGAGCTTCAGTGAAGAAACAGTTTCTACAAGTTCACTTCCAGTTAGTGCCTGTAGAGGACTGAAGTCTGTTTGTGTCTCAGGGCAGAGACGACGCTGGGGAACATCCTGAAGAAGAAAGGATGGAGGTAAACAGCTGTCTGCCTGTCTGTCTGTCTGTCTGCCTGCCTGCCTGCCTGCCTGGCTGCCTGTCTGTCTGTCTGTCTGTCTGAGTTACAGCCTGATACCTGATCTTAAAGTCGTGTAGTCAGATATCAGGTAGGTCTTTATGACCCAGTGGTACATGTTGTTGAACCTGTTGTAGTTTATTAGATGACGATGCTTCTCTGTTTGTGTGTCTGTGGCTTTAACTTCCTGCTGTGGTGTCGCTGGCCGCCAGGCTTCAGCCCGTCACTGAGTCTGTGTACTGTGTACTGGGGCTGTATGCAGCCTGACAGGGATACCTGCAGACACTGCTCAGGGCTGCAGAAACTACTGCTGACTACATCTGTTCATGTTGAAAAGATGATTTCCTGAAAAGACGCTGGAGGAAAGATGATGCATCAGAGAGGAGCAGGGGACTGTAGGGCCGAGCTGCAGAGACGCAGAGATACAGAGATACACTACAGAGATACAGAGATATACTGCAGAGATACAGCGCTACACTACAGAGATACAGAGATACACTACAAAGCTAGAGATACACTGCAGAGATACAGAGATACAGAGATACACTACAGAGCTACACTACAGAGCTACAGAGATACACTACAGAGATACAGAGATACACTACAGAGATACAGAGAGCTAAACATGCAGCTGTCTCTGCAGAGCGGTGACCACAAGATGTGACTGCAGTTTTTCCCTCCATCAGTCTGTCTCTCTCTCTCTCTGTCTATCTCTCTGTCCATCCCTCCTTTTAATCTTCTCTCCATTGTTTCATTCGCCTTCTCCGTTTCTCTCAGTAAATGATGGTAACAATAACACTGCAATCACTCTTTCCCTGTCTCTCTCCCTGTCTCCCTGTTTGCCTCTCCCTGTCTCCCTCTCCCTGTCTCTCTCTCTCTCTCTGTCTCTCTCTCTGTCTCTCTCTCTCCCTGTCTCTCCCTGTCTCTCCCTGTCTCTCTCTCTCCCTGTCTCTCCCTGTCTCTCTCTCTCCCTGTCTCCCTGTCTCTCTCTCCCTGTCTCTCTCCCAGGAGGTCCAGTTATGTGGTGACCACTAAGATCTACTGGGGAGGACAGTGAGTGCTGTGTTTCCAGCATTCAGCAGGATTTAAATGTTATAAATAATACTGAGCAGTAACATGTTGTATTAACACAGTAAAGTGAAGTGTGTGTGTGTGTGTGTGTGTGTGTTTACAGGGCGGAGACTGAGCGAGGGTTGTCACGGAAACACATCATTGAAGGTAAACAACAACTTTGAGTGTTTTAATGTGACGTTCAGCTTCACTGTCATTATAGGAGCACACACACACACAAACACACTGTAACACTACACACACACACAGACTGTAACACACACACTGTAACACACACACACACACACACACAAACACACTGTAACACTACACACACACACACAGTTTCTGTGGTTGCCGTGGTTACACAGTTAACAAAGTTGAACCATCATAAACTTCTCCTCCGTGTCACACAAACACGACACACAAACACAAACACAACAACAACACAAAGACAACGACACACGAAAATAAAAACAGCTTCTGTAACAGCTGATTGACTTACGTTGGCTTTCTGTGTGTGTGTGTGTGTGTGTGTGTGTTGCAGGGCTGCGTGGATCTCTCTCCAGGTTACAGTTGGACTACGTGGACATCGTCTTCGCCAACAGGAGTGACATCAACGCACCGATGGAGGGTCAGACACACACACACACACACACACACACACACCTGTACATGAGTTGTTTACACTGTAAAAAAAAAAGTGGACACAAACAGAATATTTCACCTTTTACAGGGTTCATGTTTCTCTAACTTTAACTGGAAGCAACGAAAACGCTTTAATAAAGTTTTAACAGTGTTTCTGTACAGAAGTGGTTCGTGCGATGACCTTTGTGATCGATCAGGGGATGGCCATGTACTGGGGAACGTCCCGCTGGAACGCTGTGGAGATCATGGTAGGACAGAACCTCAGCAGAACCTCAGAGCCGCTGCATGGAGATTGTTCTGTTTTTCATATAAATTCAGTTTGCAGTAAAGTAACAAGTCGTTTTATTAATTAAAGAGATTTGTTCAGGGTTCGTAGGAATATGCTTGAATTTGAAAATAGTCCTTGAAAAATGCAGATTTTCAGCGTAATAGAGGAAAGTTCTTGTGTTGACTCGTCCTTCACAGCTGGATCCGTCCTCTGTTGATCCCTCTCTCTGGAAATTAGGAGGCTTTAAATGATCTGTCTGTCTCACCTGTCTGTCTGTCTGTCTCACTTGTCTGTCTCACCTGTCTGTCTGCCTGTCTCACCTGTCTCACCTGTCTGTCTCTCTCTCTGTCTGTCTCTCTGTCTGTCTGTCTCACCTGTCTGTCTCTCTGTCTCACCTGTCTGTCTGTCAGGAGGCGTACTCTGTGGCCCGGCAGTTTAACCTGGTTCCTCCTGTGTGTGAACAGGCTGAGTATCATTACTTCCAGAGAGACAAAGTGGAGCTGCACCTGCCTGAACTCTACCACAAGATAGGTACACACAGACACACACACACACACACACACACACACACACACACACACACACACACTGCTGCCTGCAGAGGCAAAACCACTTCCTGAAACCATCCAGCCAATCAGAGTAGAGGCCTTTAGGTAGCGTGACTGCTTCCAGTCCTTGTGCTAAGCTAGGCTAACCACAGTCTCTGTACGGGACCTCAGAGAACAGAAGGATTAAATGTGGTGGACTGTTGAGGTGCAGAACTGAGACCCAGCTGAGGTCTGTGGGGACAGCAACTGTTCAGGTCCAGGTCTAAATGTAGACCGGGTTAATGAAGTGGTTCAACATGAGGTCTGCGTGTCTCTCAGGTGTCGGAGCCATGACCTGGTCTCCGTTAGCCTGCGGTCTGCTGACGGGGAAGTACAACGAGGGGGTCCCCGAGAGCTCCAGAGCCGCCATGAAGGTCCTCACACACACACACACACACATAGAAACACACACTCACCAATAATCAGTGGTGCACAAACATCATCTGTTACCGTGGTGATCAATACACTGTGTGTGTGTGCGTGTGTGTGTGTGTGCGTGTGTGTGTGTGTGTGCGTGTGTGTGTGTGTGTGTGTGTGTGTGTGTGCAGGGTTATGTGTGGCTGAAGGAGCGTCTCTGCAGTGATGAGGGGAAGAAGCAGCTCAGTAAAATCAAAGAGCTCCACCTGCTGGCCGACAGACTGAAGTGCACTGCTGCTCAGCTGGCTATAGGTACACCACCTGTCTGTCTGTCTGTCTGTCTGCCTGTCTGTCTGTCTGTCTGTCTGCCTGTCTGTCTGTCTGTCTGTCTGCCTGCCTGTCTGTTGTTTCTGTATTTTATTAAAGGATCACTCCGTGTTATTCTATATTTTTCACATTCAAACACAAACCAACAACATGTCTCTCAGTCCTGTCTGTCTTCCTGTCTGTGTCTCTCCGTCCTGTCTGTCTTCCTGTCTGTGTCTCTCAGTCCTCTCTGTCTTCCTGTCTGTGGCTCTCAGTCCTGTCTGTCTTCCTGTCTGTGTCTCTCAGTCCTGTCTGTCTTCCTGTCTGTGTCTCTCAGTCCTGTCTGTCTTCCTGTCTGTGTCTCTCAGTCCTGTCTGTCTTCCTGTCTGTGTCTCTCAGTCCTGTCTGACTTCCTGTCTGTGGCTCTCAGTCCTGTCTGTCTTCCTGTCTGTGTCTCTCAGTCCTGTCTGTCTTCCTGTCTGTGTCTCTCAGTCCTGTCTGTCTTCCTGTCTGTGTCTCTCCGTCCTGTCTGTCTTCCTGTCTGTGTCTCTCAGTCCTGTCTGTCGTCCTGTCTGTGTCTCTCAGTCCTGTCTGTCTTCCTGTCTGTGGCTCTCAGTCCTGTCTGTCGTCCTGTCTGTGGCTCTCAGTCCTGTCTGTCTTCCTGTCTGTGGCTCTCAGTCCTGTCTGACGTCCTGTCTGTGGCTCTCAGTCCTGTCTGTCTTCCTGTCTGTCCCTCTGCCTGTCTGTCTCTCTGCCTGTCTGTCTCTCAGCGTGGTGTCTTCGTAGTGAAGGCGTCAGCTCGGTTCTTCTCGGAGTCTCCAACACAGAACAGCTGCTGGAGAACCTCGGTTCTATCCGGGTAACGCCGAGTGTTTCTGAACACGTTATTTCCTTCGTCGGTGTTTCGTGAATTATTTTATTTTGATCTTTTTCTGTATGGAAGATTTAAAATGCCGTCATTACAACAAATCAAACAAAGAAACAAAGTGAAATACAAAGTACAGAGTTATTTACATGATATTTCATTTCTATGTTTGTGATTAATTTAAAGCTTTTTGTCTTTAATAACTGAAGGATTGTTTTTGACGTTAAAATCAGAAGTGAATAACTGACATTAACACGTTTTTATAGAATATGACCTAAACCTAAAAACATCCAACAGTGTGGTTTTTATTGATTTGATTGGAAGTCTTCTGTGTTCCTTTAATGATCTGAACTGTATTAAATTGATCACTTTAGATATCAGCTTCTGTAACGCTGATTTCTTTTTGATTATTTATTGATTGATTTATGATGTCATTGTTGTGTAAACCAAACAAAGCAAA
Source organism: Macquaria australasica (assembly GCA_005408345.1). Classification (NCBI taxonomy): domain Eukaryota; kingdom Metazoa; phylum Chordata; class Actinopteri; order Centrarchiformes; family Percichthyidae; genus Macquaria; species Macquaria australasica. The sequence continues at coordinate 14,775 of SEMN01001497.1, forward strand.
GTTTTTATCCTTTGAAATACTGAAAGTTTAAATTCCTCCAGTTAGTTGAAACATTTCAGTCACAGAGCTTCCTGTTTATACCTGAGACACAACAACCAATCAAACGCCTGAAACACTTATATCGTCAACAACTAATAAATGAGACCAACAACAAACTGGATCAATATTTTGAATAAAGGAACTAAATGTACTGGACCGTCAATGTCTAAAGAAATGAATCTTAAACTAGTCCAGAGTGTCAACACCGTCATCCAATCAGATCTCTGGATTTATTCAACCACACTGAGTGTCCGGTTTGAAGCCTGTGATTGGTCGACTGTTCAGAAGGAGAAATATTAAGGACTTTCTCTTCCTGTCTTCCAGGTTCTGTCTCAGCTGACTCCGCCCCTCATTGCCGAGATGGACGCGTTGCTCGGCAACAAGCCGCGAAACGGCAAGAAGGAGGCGAGGACCTGAGGAGGAGGAGGAGGAGGAGGAAGAAAACTAAAAACTTTAATCAAGTAATCAGAAAACTGAGGGAACAAGATGGCTGACAGGAAGGACCAACTCTGAGGAGACAAGGACACGAGGAAGGAGACAGTAAATGACAGAAGGACATGTGGATCAATAAAGAACATTATTTTATTCTTCAGGGACGCAGACGACCACATCTTTGTCCTGGTCGTCATGGAGACGGAAACAACAGAGAGACTTTAGTTCCTGCAGACGATCAGAAATATATCATAAATATTTATTCTTATATTGATCCGAAGGCGTCGGTGCAGAGTCTCGTGTCGGCAGAGTTTAGCCTCAGCCTCGTTCTGAAGCTGTCGTCATGGCAGCAGCGGTTCAAACCCAGCCAGACGGATTTTGAACATTTCTTAAAGTTAATCTCTGAATGCATGTTGGTATCACAGTTTAATACTTACAGTAATCTATAATGAATATAATTAAAATAAGAACTAATGTTTATTTTGAGATATTATGAGCAGAAGAGATTAAATGTTCTTTAATTATCACAAAAATACATAATAGTTTTTTATTCATGAATTGATTTAATTGATTTTATTGTGGAAATATGGAAGCTCATTATCGCCAAGAAGAAATTAGACAAGATGTTAGGAGTGATAAAAGATTAAAATACTCACGCTAAGTCAAAATGATAATACTGTCTTAATCAGCCAAAATATTAAGTCAATTTTTACTTTTTACGACAGAATTGGGAGACATTAAGTCCAATTAATAAAATAATTTCTCTGAATTTTATAATAACTCAACATTCTGACTTTTTAAGTCAAGTTCTTATTTTTAAAGTCAAAATTTAAATTATGAAATAGCCATACATTTGGACGTAAATTATTTTTATCATTATACTTTGCTTTAGGCAGAAATGGGCTTCCGTACCATCTGCACTCAAACTGCTTTCATTTCAAAATAAGAGCGTGCTCTTAGCCAAGATAATTTTGGTTATAACTGTCGTACGAATAAAATGGAATAAAACAGACGTCACCGTGGTAACAGCTGCTCTGTCTGTACGAGGCTCTGAACTGTCCTGCAGTATATTTGTGAGTATATTTACTATAAAATATAAATCTATATTTATAAATGTAGTTCCTGTAGTCTTTAGATAGAGAAGATTTTTAACTCAGTGGTGCTCAACCTGTGGGGTCGTGACCTTTCAGGGGTCATCACCTCGTCACACAAACCATGATTCATTCATGTTTATTCATTTTAAATGTTGGATTATTTCTTTAATTTCCAAATGACTCATAAATAAATACAATATTTTACCAAATTAAACTTCACTATAGATTATAGTTCAATGTGTGATTTATACATTTTGAACTTTTACAAATTAGACGTCAAGTTTGTGAAATTAATAAAAATTATAAGAAGTTCATATTTTCTCTGGACTGTTTAGGGACTCATGATGATATTTATGGAGGCCCAAAATGTTCAGTATTGAATAAATAAATAAGACATGGATACATATTCAAAAGAATAAGCATATAACCATGAAATTACAGAATAATCCAATAAAGCCCATTATTATTATTATTATTATTATTATTGTTATTTTTATTAATTCATCCTGCATCTTTTCACAATAAAATAGTTTATAGCGGCTCATTTTTATTTGACTTTAAAACTGTACTTTTCCAGAGTCTCCATAAATATTAACTTATTAAAAATGATGCAAGTTAACAAATCACACAAGAAGGAGACGAGTGTTTCATTTCAGTTTCATCTGTCAGTTTAACCCCACCTGTCCATCAGGTGAGTTCACTGATCACCAACCGAGTGAAACCATGTGACTGTTACCATGACAATGGGCTGACCAGGTGGATTCTGGTTGGTCACATGGTTTCACTGTTTACCCCTTTATGCTCCTCCTGATGTAAACGACACTACTGGAGAATTCTAATAAAGTTATTCAAATCAACATCTGGAAGTCAGTGTCTGTCTGTGTCCAGCAGGTGGCGCTAAACACAAAGAACCACAGAACTGCAAAACTCACTGCAATCAAAAAGTAAGTACATTTACTCAAGTATTGTAAGTGCAATTGTGAGGTACTTGTATTTTACTTAAATATTTCCATTTTTTCTACTTTATACTTCACTACATTTATCTGACAGCTTCAGTTACTTTACAGATTCAGATTTTACATAAAAACATGAAAAGCTCATAAAATACAACACACCTATGAAACACCTGTATATATATATATATATATATACATGTACACCTGTACACACACACACACACACACACACACACACACAGTCTACAGTCCCAGGTTTCAGTGTGATTTTTCAGTGATTCTCAGATTCTTGAGGTTTTGTGACATTTCTTAAATATCACAAAAAAGAAAATGACAACAATCCCAACAACTGACAAACCTGCTGCCAGTCCTCCATCCTTTTTTTGCTTCATCCCTGTTTCCTCCATCCTTGGTTCCTCCATTCTTGTCTCCTCCCTCCTTGTCTCCTCCCTCCCAGGTGTTTCCAGGTGTGAGACCTGCAGAGCAGAAACAGGTGTGAGGTATCAGCTGTCAGGTAGGTGATGACTGAAGAACAGACATTATCTCCTGCACTTTGATCACATGACTCACAGCAGCTGTTTCCTCTACAGTCTCATCATCAACATCTTTATAAAACACAAACACCTGATCTGTTTCACTCTCAGCTCAACAACCAGGGAGCAGAGACACACTGAGCTCTGCTGACTCACCTGAGGCTCTACAGACTCACCTGAACTCTACAGACTCACCTGAGTCTTCGACCTTCAGGTACAAGCCCCCAAGTCAGCAGTGATGGCCTCTCTCCACCGCACAGAGCAGCAGTTAGCCCATAGCCCAGAGCGGGCCGCCATTTATAATCATGAAACAGAGAAGTTAGTACAGGATGGCTATGTAAAACGTCTCACCCCTGAAGAGGAAAGCCACTCCAGGGAGTCTTGGTACATCCCCCATCATCTTGTGGAGCATAATGGCAAACAACACCTCTTCAACTGTTCCTTCAAGTACCAAGGTCACAGTCTGAATGAGTATCTCCTTCCTGGTTTAGTTCTGATCCCATCACTGATTGGTGTCCTCCTGCATTTCAGGCAGTACCATTATGCTATTAGCGGAGACATCAAATACATGTTCCTTCAGATCAGACTTCTACTGGAGGACAAACCCCTTCTTCATTTCCTCTGGAGACACCTGGAAAGAAATGAACCGGCTAGCGTCTATGAGTGGCAGGGTTTACCACTAGCAGACCTTGTTGTGCCATATATGCCTTGCAGCACCATGTGAAGATTTTATATCCAGGTGACGAGGACATTCTTCAGTCGGTCCTCCAGTCCTTCTGTGTGGACAATTGCCTTCACTCTGCTCATGATACCAAGAATCCATCAAAGCCATCAAAACTGCTCTGTATGCAGCACACTGAGGTGAAACCATCACGTACGAGGTACTAAGGACAGTTCTCACTGAAGTGGAGGAAGTATTGAATGCTAAGCCCCTCGGATATGTGTCCTCTGACTGGATCTGACCCTGATCCAGTCACCCCCAATCTCCTTCTCATGGGGCGCTGGATGCATCCCTTCTGCAAGCCATATTCAGAGACACAGAACTGCTATCCAACCAAAGATGGCACCACAGTCAAGTTCTGGCAGATCACTTCTGGGCCCAGTTTATCGAATACTACCTCCCTACTCTTCAGCCGAGACAGAAATGGTTCACAGATACCCCCAACCTTGCAATATCAACCATTGTCATGGTAATTGACCCACAGCTGCTACGAACCCTTTGGCCCATAAGAAGGGTCCAATGTCTCCTACCTGGCCCGGATGGGAAAGTTCGAGTGGCAGAGATCAAGATTAAAGGAAAGACTTATAAGCGCCTGGTTTGTAAACTGATTGGCTTACCTGTTATCATGGAGGAGGAACCTTTACCACCCTCTGATGCTCCTCACAGGAGACTGGCTATTGTGAAGAGCAGGTCTGGGAGAGGAGCTGTCTGAGGAGGAGCAGGAAGTAGGAGGATCCTGGACTGATCAGAGCCTATATAGCTTATGCCTCGGGCTGGCTTTGCTGTCATATCATTTAGTTTACAGCTCGAAAAACATGTTTAAGTGTGCAGCACCTCTTTAACAAGGCTGTCCTTCGCAGTCTATGAAGTCCACCAGCCCCGGCCACCTAATTAGCATATAGAGATCCAATCACAATGCAGGTACAACCGAGATAACGAGATCACGTCAACAGCAGGTGTAAACGGGGCCAATGAGATCTCAGATGCACACTCACTCATGATGATGACGGTCAGTTCTTCACTCTTCCAACATGTTGTAGATTTACTGTCTGGTCTCTGGGAGTCAGCCTCGTTTGATCTTTCATGTTGGTTTTTCAGGTGAGATGACTTCAGCTGCTTCTTCATCATCCCACCTGTTTACTCACAACCAACACACTCATCTGTGAGGAGGAGGAGGAGGAGGAGGAGGAGGAGGAGGAAGTGAGTCTGACTGTCTGGTCTCATATCGGTCAACAGTCCGATGGAGGAAACATCTATTCAGTGGCTGCTCTGTGAGTAAAGTCTACACTGTCCAGTGATCAATTATCAATCAATTATAAGTGTGTTTTGGCACAAGTGAAGTAAAGATATGAATTCAAGAGTTTTATCACTTTACTGCAAATTAACACCTTCATTAACTTTAACCAAATTCTGTGATTCTCCTGCCGTCTGTTAAACTGTTGTAACTCTCGTGTGAGAATCTGCAGAGCTACTGTGCTTCTTGTGACTGTGTATATATATATATACATAATATATATATATATATATATATTATGTATATATTATATACACCCACAGTTGTTTTCTCTGGTAACATGTGACATCTCCAACCTGAGTGTGATTTCCCCTCAGGGCTGACTACAGCGCTCTGCTGCGGACCCATTCAAGGTTGGTGTTAACATGAATTCAGTGTCTTAGTAAAATATGAGAACTACATTGTGATGTGGAAATATATTTGTATAAGAGGGCAAATTAACATACAGACCTGAGGTCACTTCATGTGTTCTGTTGTGTCTCCAACATCTTCAGGTTTGATTCTTATTTTAATCTTTATTAACCAAGAAAACTTCACTGAGATGAAAACGTGTTTTTGTCCTGGCCGATGTGTGCGGTGGTGGAAGAAATTTTCAAATTCTGTACTTGAGTGAAAGTAGAAATACCACAGTCTGCAATAAGTACTGTAATGAGTACTGCATTCAAAATGGTACTTAAGTAAAATTACATTAGTATTAAGAGCAAAATGTACTTACAGTATCAAAAGTAAAAGGACTCACTATGCAGAAACAGCCTTTTTTAAACAAACGTTATTTATTATAGATTATAGATACAGTAGATAACAAACGACATGCTGAGCTTTAATTCAGATTTAAAGTTGATGTAAAACAAAAGACATTTAAAAATGTCAGAGAAAAGCAGAAAGAAACCAATGTAATCACTGATAAGAAATAAAATGTTACTTGGCAAATCTAAAAAATATCAGTATGTTTATATGTACGTACACACATAGAACACAGAGAGTTTGTCTGTCTGAGACGGCAGGAAATGTCAGATTTCAGAGGATGTGAAAAGTAGTCTTTTCAGTTCAGAGAAAGAAGCCAGTCTGGTTTCAAAATCAGAGTCAAGTAAACATTTATAAGGAGAGACCTTCAATAGTTTTAACAAGTTTCAGGAGTTACATCAGAACAAATCGTGGCAGAAGGATTTAATGCTGTATTCATTGTGTGGAATTAAACTTATTATTATTTGACTTGTGAAAAAACATAAATAACCGTGTCGTCTGCATACAAACTGATTTGAATGAAACTGATTTTTAAAATACTTTGAATTCCCAGCAGCTCGTCTGACTGTGAGTCCCAGCAGCTCTCAGCTGTTTGAAGGAGACTCTGTGTCTCTGAGCTGTGAGGAGGACGACAGCTCTGCTGGATGGACGCTGAGGAGGAACACGACCAGAGAAACCAGGACTCAGTGCAAAGACTGGGGAGAACCTGCTGGTTCTTCCTGTACCATCAGCTACATGGTCCCATTGGACAGTGGAGTTTACTGGTGTGAGTCCAGAGAGGGAGCAGCCAGTAACACCATCAGCATCACTGTCTCTGGTAAGATCACACAGTCAATCAATCAGTCTGTCAATTGACTGTTTGCTAAGCCCCCCCCCCCCCTTACTTACTGTTGCTACGCCTGTTAAGCTACCTTCAAAATTCACAGTAATTTTTGAAACAATGGGTCTGATTTCAGACAGAAGTTGACAAAAGCAGCTTCTGATTTCTAGCCGACAACCGTAGATTTTACACTTGAAAGTGTCATGCTGAATATGGCTTGTCATGAATCATGCTAACAGACTGAGGCTAATGCCAACATTGGCTGGAGTTGTTGGAGCGTAAACTTCCTAATCCAATACAGATCAGGACAGAGCTGCTAACATTAGCCTAAACTCTAATAGCATCTAGGACCAAGTTTTCTAACATCACCTGTAACCCCACAAAATATTGTAGTTAGCTAAAAATATGCTAAGTCTTAGAAAGTTAGCTTACTACTGCAGGTAGTAAGCTAATTAGAAATGCTAACATTAGCATGTATACACAGTTTAATCCATTCCTTTAGCTTTAGCTCTTGCGTTTTGGGCTACAGCTCCGTGTACACACCTTCAACACTGACACACCTGGTGTCACTAGTTACTGTTAAGCTGTGATTGGACAATCAAACAGTTAGCAAACAGTTAATTCCTTAAAAAGACTACATGGCCACTAGCGCCCCTGTGAGGTTGTAATGTTTATTACAGACTAAAACACTAAACAATCTTTAGTAAAATGTAGAGTTTGTCCTGAAGGTGGCGCCAGAGGAGGCCCTGCTGTTTCTGAACCACAGGGTTTCTCTTCTGGACTTTTGTCTCTGTGTCGAGGTGGAGCAGTGATCCTGCAGAGTCCTGTCCTCCCTGTGATGGAGGGAGATGATGTCACTCTGCACTGTAAAACAAACACCCCCCCCTCCAACCTCACAGCTGGTTTCTATAAAGATGGCTCCCTCATCAGGACTGAGCCTGCAGGTCACATGACCATCCACCATGTTTCACAGTCTGATGAAGGCCTCTACAGGTGTAACATCAGAGGTCGTGGAGAGTCTCCACCCAGCTGGATCACTGTCACAGGTGAGGAGCTCACCTTTGATTTCAGGACTTATTTCATCCAGATATTCACCTGACCAGGTGGGATTCTCTTCACAGGTAAACCTACAACCTCAGCACCACCCACCTCTACAGCCCCCCTCCAGCTTGTGTTCAGACTGGTCTGCCACCTGGTGGTGTTCTGTCCGTACTGCATCTCCACTGTCCTCATGGTGTCTTTATATCGAAGGAGGCCCACAGGTAACACCCCCACACAGGTGTTCTGACTCACCTGAAGGAGGTTTCGTGTGTTTACAGATAAGAATTATCTGCAGTCTTTTGTCTCTTTCAGTTCTGGTCTGAAAAGATTCAAAACAGTTTAACATCAGCTGTTCTACCTGCAGGAAGTGACCCGCCTGTCTCCATGGCAACGACCCTGCTCCACAAAGCTGAGGAGGGATTGGCCGATGAGCATGATGTCATCGTTGGAGTCACCACCGAGCATCAGTTCTGACCCAAACAGATCGAATATTATTGTGTTATTGAGACGGCAGCTGTTCATTCATTCAGTAATATTTCAGTAAAGACGACTTCAATAAGGAATCATTTATTCAGACTCCACAGAGACCAGCAGAGACCAGCAGAGACCAGCAGTCTGTTTAACCCTCAACCCTTCATCACACTTCACTCTCAGCCTGATCTTTAAATAAAAGATCTTTACAGGCCTGAAAAGCTGAAAGTATCCTGTTTCTCACAAGAAAGAAGCAAAATAATTCAGAAACGTCAGAAACAAAGAAACAAAAAAGTGTATTTTTCATTTGGACCCTTCAGATTCATCCTGAGACCCTTCCAGGGCCCCCAGCCGCGGGTTGACTGTGTGCTTCCAGTTTTAAATAAAGTTTTATCTCCTGCTCTTCATGATTAAGACTCATTCAGCCGTCACGCTACATTCAGGTGTGTGTGTGTGACTCATGGACAACATGGAGGTCAAAGGTCACGAGAGTCCATGGTTGCCATGGCGCCGGAAAAACAGCTGTCACTCAAACAGAGGAGGCCATGGCATGATGTCACTGGTTACCGCAGAAACAACATGGTGAGGAGACCTGAGAGACAGACAGACAGATAGACAGACAGACGGGTGAGTCCTCATACTGCACACAGACAGACAGACAGACAGACAGACAGACAGACAGACAGACAGACAGACAGACAGACAGACAGACAGAGGTTCTTTCTCCACCTCGTTGTTTCTTTTTCCCTCTACAGACCGACAGTGTTACAGAGGTGTGTGCGTGTGTTACAGGTGTGTGTGTGTGTGTGTGTGTGTGCGTGTGTTACAGGTGTGTGTGTGTGTGTGTGTGTGTGTGCGTGCGTGTGTTACAGGTGTGTGTGTGTGCATGTGTTACAGGTGTGTGTGTGTGTTACAGAGGTGTGTGCGTGTTACCCAGTGTGTAGGCACAGACCAGCTTCTGATTGGTGGAGACGTGCAGGCAGCGTGGAACCACAGAGCTGCTCTCAGTGTGGAGGGGGAGCATCAACACCGCGACACACAGCACCGCCACCACCACACACACCACCCACTGAGACACACCACGCACAGCTGCACACACACACACACACACACACACACACACACACACAGATAAGGTTTTAAAGTCAAGTTCCACAACTTAAACAGCCACTAGTCCCAGAGAGGCAGAGTCCTCCTCTAACTTGTTGTCCTCCCTCTGGTGTCTCACCTGTGCAGGTAGACAGGTGTGTGTGTGTGGGCACCAGCAGAGGAGACAGAGGAGTCTGAGGAGACGGCGCCCTCTGCTGGCCTCCTCGTTTCCTCCTCCTCTTCTCCTCTTCTTCCTCCTCTCCTCCTCTCAGCTCGGCCCAGATCTCCCGTCCTCCCACCTGGCCTCCTCCTCTCACCTCCAGACGGAACCGGTCTCTGCGGCCCCAGTTACGAGGGGACACGACCAGGTGACGCACCACCCTGACAGGAGAAGGAAGTGATGTCACGGTTTGGTGCACACATCAAAACAGCAGTAGTAGCAGTAGTATTAGTAGTAGCAGTAGTAGCAGTAGTATTAGCAGTAGTAGTAGCAGCAGTAGTAGTAGCAGTAGCAGCAGTAGTAGTAGTAGCAGCAGCAGTATCAGTAGCAGTAGTAGCAGTAGTAGTAGTAGCAGTAGTAGCAGCAGCAGTAGCAGTAGTAGTAGTAGCAGCAGCAGTAGTAGCAGTAGCAGCAGCAGTAGTAGTAGTAGTAGCAGCAGTAGTAGCAGTAGCAGCAGTAGTAGTAGTAGCAGTAGCAGCAGCAGTAGAAGTAGTAGCAGTAGTATTAGCAGCAGCAGTA
>SEMN01001497.1:25859-49567 GCA_005408345.1 Macquaria australasica
AGTAGTAGTAGCAGCAGTAGTAGTAGTTGTAGTAGCAGTAGCAGCAGCAGTAGCAGTAGTAGTAGCAGTAGTAGTAGTTGTAGTAGCAGTAGCAGCAGTAGTAGCAGCAGCAGTAGTAGTAGCAGTAGTAGTAGTTGTAGTAGCAGTAGTAGTAAAGTATGTGTACTTGCAGGTCTACGCAGGACTGAGCTCGGACGCTGCCCTCTGCCTCCACCACTCTGTAGAGAGAGGGAGCTGTACACAACACTGGAGAGAGAGACAGACAGGCTGTTATCTCCTGCAGAGCCAGCAGACAGACAGACAGGTACTGACAGACAGACAGACGGGTAAACAGACAGACAGACTGACAGACAGACGGGTGGACAGACAGACAGACAGGTAGACAGACAGACAGGTAAACAGACAGACAGGTAGACAGACAGACAGACAGACAGACAGGTGGACAGACAGACAGGTACTGACAGACTGACAGACAGACAGACACGTAGACAGACAGACAGACAGACAGGTAGACAGACAGACAGGTAAACAGGTAGACAGACAGACAGGTACTGACAGACAGACAGACAGGTAAACAGACAGACAGACTGACAGACAGACGGGTGGACAGACAGACAGGTACTGACAGACAGACAGACAGGTAGACAGACAGACAGACAGGTAAACAGACAGACAGGTAGACAGACAGACAGACAGGTGGACAGACAGACAGGTACTGACAGACTGACAGACAGACAGACACGTAGACAGACAGACAGACAGACAGACAGACAGACAGGTACTGACAGACAGGTACTGACAGACAGGTAAACAGACAGACGGGCACTGACTCTTGAAGCTGAGGCTGTAGCTGTAGGGGTTGTACAGAGTCAACACTCTCCTGTGGGAGCTTCTCTGTTCAGAGTAAAACACCAGCTCTGAGGGGAACAGGAAGACAGGCAGCGGAGACACACCACCCGTCTCACCACCCGTGTCCCCCCTCCCAGCCTGTCTCACCATCGCCTGCCCCCTGTCCCCTCTCCTCCCCCCCTGCTCCGCCGCCCCGCCCTGTCCCCGTCCGTCATGGCTGTCCTTCCTTCTCATTGGTCCACGCTGTGTGGCGCCCCACACGCAGCCATGATCCGAGCGCTGTCATTGGACGCCTTGGCAGTGTGATGTCACAGCATCGCCACCTGCTGCAGACAGCAGAAAAAAAGAGAATATTATATTTACTTATTTTCTATATATTTTTATACTTCAGGTCAGTTTTTACTCTTTCAGTGGACCTGCTGTTACTGTGCTGTTATATTCACAATGCTGTTCACTCACTGTTATATATATATGTATATATATATACATATATATATATATTATATACACAGTACTGTGCAGAAGTGTGTTACTACCCTTTGACTTCAAACCAGCATCAATTCTCATAGATACACCTGCACAAAGTCAGGGATTTTGTAGGATCATAGTCGGGTGTAAGAAAAACCACTTATACCAAACAGGTGCTAATGATCATCAATTTCACATGTAGGTTGAAACAGTCATTAACTGAAACAGGAACAGCTGTGTAGGAGGCTTAAACTGGGTGAGGAACAGCCAAACTCTGCTACCAAGGTGAGGCTGTTTCATGTCACAGGTCACAGGTCAGAGGTCATACACCATGGTACAATAATGAGTGTCTGCAGGCAACAGTGAAGCACGGTGGAGGTTCCTTGCACGTTTGAGGTCTGTCTGTTTCTGCAGATGGAGTTGGAGATTTGGTCAGAATTAATGGTGTCCTCAATGCTGAGAAATGCAGGCAGATACTTATCAATCATGCAATACCATCAGGGAGGCGTATGATTGGCCCCAAATTCATTCTGCAGCAGGACAACGACCCCAAACATACAGCCAATGTCATTAAGAACAAGAAGTCCTGGAAGTGGTGGTGTGGCCCCCGCAGAGCCCTGATCTCAACATCGAGTCTGTCTGGGATTACATGAAGAGACAGAAGGATCTGACGAAGCCTACATCCACAGAAGATCTGTGGTTGGTTCTCCAAGATGTTTGGAACAACCTACCAGCCGAGTTCCTTCAAAAACTCTGTGCAGGTGTATCTGCATATATATATATATATATATATATATGAGAACTGATGCTGGTTTGAAGACAAAGGGGGGTCAAACCAAATACTGATCTCTTCTGTTCATTCACTGCATTTTGTTAACTGATGAAAAGAAACTTAACAGTTGCATTTTTGAAAGCATTCTTAGTTTACAGCATTTTTCACACCTGCCTAAAACTTCTGCACAGTACTGTGTGTGTGTGTGTGTGTGTATATATATATATATATATATATATATATATATATATATATAGACAGTCAATGAACTGACTGTCCATTGATCTTGATGATGATTCACTAACTGATTATTGATCATATTGATTTACCTGGACTAAACATTTTGTCCCTCACAGATACATCAAATGTTGAATCATTTACAGAAAGAAGAAAACAGTGTTTTAAGGTGGCTGTTTATCTTTCCTCTCCCATGTTATTCCACCTTAAGGAAGTGTGCTGTAGTTAAAGTAGTTTGAGGTTTGTTTTAACGTCTTCAACAGAATCTGTGTGCAGTTTAATGCGCTTAAAACGTGACTGACTGATATAAAGTGACTGACTGTTATAAAGGACTGACTGACTGTTATAAAGTGACTGACTGTTATAAAGGACTGACTGTTATAAAGTGACTGACTGTTATAAACGTGACTGACTGTTATAAAGTAACTGTTATAAACGTGACTGACTGACTGTTATAAAGGACTGACTGTTATAAAGTGACTGACTGTTATAAAGGACTGACTGACTGTTATAAAGTGACTGACTGTTATAAAGGACTGACTGTTATAAAGTGACTGTTATAAAGGACTGACTGCCTGTTATAAAGGACTGACTGTTATAAAGTGACTGACTGACTGTTATAAAGTGACTGGCTGTTATAAAGGACTGACTGACTGTTATAAAGTGACTGACTGACTGTTATAAAGTGACTGACTGTTATAAAGGACTGACTGTTATAAAGTGACTGACTGTTATAAACGTGACTGACTGTTATAAAGTAACTGTTATAAACGTGACTGACTGACTGTTATAAAGTGACTGACTGTTATAAAGGACTGACTGTTATAAACGTGACTGACTGACTGTTATAAAGGACTGACTGTTATAAAGTGACTGACTGTTATAAAGTGACTGTCTGTTATAAAGGACTGACTGACTGTTATAAAGGACTGACTGTTATAAAGTGACTGTTATAAAGGACTGACTGCCTGTTATAAAGGACTGACTGTTATAAAGTGACTGACTGACTGTTACAAAGTGACTGGCTGTTATAAAGGACTGACTGACTGTTATAAAGTGACTGACTGACTGTTATAAAGTGACTGACTGTTATAAAGGACTGACTGTTATAAAGTGACTGACTGTTATAAACGTGACTGACTGTTATAAAGTAACTGTTATAAACGTGACTGACTGACTGTTATAAAGTGACTGACTGTTATAAAGGACTGACTGTTATAAAGGACTGACTGACTGTTATAAAGTGACTGTCTGTTATAAAGGACTGACTGACTGTTATAAAGTGACTGACTGTTATAAAGGACTGACTGGCTGTTATAAAGGACTGACTGTTATAAAGTGACTGACTGACTGTTATAAAGGACTGGCTGTTATAAAGGACTGACTGTTATAAAGTGACTGACTGACTGTTACAAAGTGACTGACTGTTATAAAGGACTGACTGTTATAAAGGACTGACTGACTGTTATAAAGTGACTGACTGTTATAAAGGACTGACTGCCTGTTATAAAGGACTGACTGACTGTTATAAAGTGACTGACTGACTGTTATAAAGGACTGACTGACTGTTATAAAGTGACTGGCTGTTATAAAGGACTGACTGACTGTTATAAAGTGACTGACTGACTGTTATAAAGGACTGACTGCCTGTTATAAAGGACTGACTGACTGTTATAAAGGACTGACTGTTATAAAGTGACTGGCTGTTATAAAGGACTGACTGTTATAAAGTGACTGACTGACTGTTATAAAGGACTGGCTGTTATAAAGTGACTGACTGACTGTTACAAAGTGACTGACTGTTATAAAGGACTGACTGTTATAAAGGACTGACTGCCTGTTATAAAGGACTGACTGTTATAAAGGACTGACTGACTGCCTGTTATAAAGGACTGACTGACTGTTATAAAGTGACTGTTATAAAGGACTGACTGACTGTTATAAAGTGACTGTTATGACTGACTGTTATAAAGGACTGACTGTTATAAAGTGACTGGCTGTTATAAAGTGACTGGCTGTTATAAAGGACTGACTGACTGTTATAAAGTGACTGACTGACTGTTATAAAGGACTGACTGACTGTTATAAAGGACTGACTGTTATAAAGTGACTGGCTGTTATAAAGGACTGACTGTTATAAAGGACTGACTGTTATAAAGTGACTGGCTGTTATAAAGTGACTGGCTGTTATAAAGGACTGACTGACTGTTATAAAGTGACTGACTGACTGTTATAAAGGACTGACTGACTGTTATAAAGGACTGACTGTTATAAAGTGACTGGCTGTTATAAAGGACTGACTGACTGTTATAAAGGACTGACTGCCTGTTATAAAGGACTGACTGTTATAAAGGACTGACTGCCTGTTATAAAGGACTGCCTGTTATAAAGTGACTGCCTGTTATAAAGGACTGACTGCCTGTTATAAAGGACTGACTGTTATAAAGGACTGACTGCCTGTTGTTTAGCTCGGTGAGGCTAGCTGACGCTAGCTGCTCCGTCACACCGGGCCGTCAGGTAACAGGTGAACTAACGGAAACATGACGCAGCGGCTGAAACGTTCAAAGACCTGAAAAGTGTCGCGGAACAACGAGCGACCTCACGTTACTCAGGTGGAACTGACAGATTGTTTCTACTCACCTGCTGACTTCACTTCCTCAGCAAGCTGTTGCATCGACAGGTCCCGCCCCCCTGCGGCTATCAACCAATGAGCGTAAAGGAAGAGAAAAGCGTGGCATTCTATTGGACGTCAGGCACGTCAGTCACTTCATATGTTTACGTTGCCATTTTTAATGTATAAATTGCTAATTAGGTAATTAAATAAAGTCTTATTAAATATACTATTTTAATCATTAATTTCAATCATTAGTATTGATCCACAATATTACTTTTAATAACAAACTGTTTGATTTGAAACGAACATATTTGACAACTTTTTATTGTCTTAATTAGTCCGTTTAACAGAAGAGATGAGAGAATTAATTTAAATTAGTTTTATTTCTATGTATTTTATACATTAGTTAATTATTTAGTTTATTTTATACATTTTGGGCCGCAGAAGCTGCTGTTGCGTTCATGTGCTGTCGGAAATATAAAGACTCAGTTTACAGTAAACAAGATGCTTCGGTCACTGAAGATATTAGAGATTTGTTAAATATGTGTGTGTGAATATGGAATTGTGCTAATATCACAAATAATTAGGAGGACAGTTTAGATCAAATCGTTATAATATTGGAAAGTAATAATCAACCTTCAAATAGTACGTTTATAAAGTATTTACATTAAAATAAACACAAATATAAAGACGTGTCTGTCTGACTAGACAACTAAATGTGTAACAAACGTCAGTCTCAGTTTGAATCTTTAAATTATTTTATATTTATACAAAAGCTTAAAATTCTCTTTAAACTGTTTCACAAGTGACGTTTACTAATCGGCGCTCAGATTAACGAGCTGTTGTTGGGACCCTGAAGGCAGCTCAGTCCTCGCCACCTGATTGGTCCGCTCAGAGTCACCTTGCCGCAGCTGCTGTCCCGGTTAGAGAGCAGCGGACCGACCGGCACCGGGAATCATGGCGGAGGCGAAGCCCAAGACCTCCCCGAAGGCCGTCAAGTTCCTGTTCGGAGGCCTGGCCGGGTAGGTGCTGCTGCTAATGAGCTAATGAGCTGATGTTAGCGGTCAGGGCTGCTAACAGGAGAGCTAACTGAGCTAACAGCTGCAGGGTTGTTCCGGTTGATAAAGGTCACTTACCTTTTACCTGCAGGGCCGGAGTTCTGTCAAAGTCTGTCCCCCATCGATTTGTGTCCCCCGACATTAACCTGGTCGCAGCCGGTTAACTGTTATTAGCCGTTATTAGCCGTTATTAGCCGTTATTAGCCCAGACCGGAGACGGACTTTGACGCACCACCGGTGTTATGAAGAACTTTGCACCCTCAGCAGCTGTTAGGCGAGCTGTGTTTTCTGCCTCCTCTGTTCTTTCAGGAGCAGTTTTAGCATCTATAACCCGACTTCTCCTGGACAAATCAACAACATCCTAAAGAATTTATTTATCACAGACACACACACACACAGACACACACACACAGAGACACAGACACAGAGACACAGACACACACACACACAGAGACACACAGAGACACACATACAGAGACACACAGACACACAGACACACACACACACAGAGACACAGACACACACACAGACACACACACACACACAGCAGACTTCAGACACACACACAGACACACACACAGACACACACACACACACACACACACACAGAGACACACAGACACACACACAGACACACACACACACACAGCAGACTTCAGACCAGCGCGCTCTCGTTGATTAGGTGGAGATTAAAGATGAGGACAGAAAGCGACCTGTGTGTCTGGTGAGTTCACAGACTGAAGCTCACTGTGGGAATCCTTCAGGTCTCACTGGGTTCCTTCCTCACCAAACATCTGCAGAGATTTTTAAATGTTTTCAACGTGAGATAAACAGAAGCTAGAAGGAATCAGCACCACAACCTTTACACAGGACTGTTGATGTCTGTGGCACCTGAAACGCTGCCTCTGCAGTTCTGTTGGTGGTTCTGGTCTCGCTGAAGGAAACCCTGAAGCTAGTGTTTGATCTGATGGACCAACTGAACCAGAAACCAACCAGGACCTGACAGAACGGAGGTTCAGTGAAGCATTCAGAGATTTATGACCTCCGTGTCTGTGGAGTGTTGCATTGTGGGTAAGAAGTCCAGTGGTTTCATGCTGCAAACTGATCTGTGTTGTCGGTCACAGCAGCAGCTGGACCCCCCCCCCCCCCCCAGGAGAGAGAGCGACAGCTGCTGGTGTCAGACTGACTTTACATCCACACACACACAGCTGCTCAGTTCTGTGTGTCAGTTCAAGGTGCAATCCCATGGGTCCTTGAAAGGTCTGGAAATGTTTGGAATGAAACATCAGGAATGAAGGAGAATCAGCCGGCGCTCATTAAACTGACAGCAACACCAGAACCAGAAGCTGTCAGCGTTCAGTCCTGTAGGTCAGAACATCATGTGATGGAAACCTGTTTGTTGCTTCACTAAGTGGATTGTGATTGTTGACATGAGACCATTTGATCCTCTGATCCTGGTCCTGACGCAGAGCGAGTCAGAACCAGCAGCGTCTCGCTGAAGAAGAAGAATTACAGAGTTCGTCCTGATCAGATTCTGGTCACTATTATTTAACAAACGCTGTGATCTTTAAACGTGTGAGATGGATCAATAACGGCGGCAAATTAAACAGAACTAACATAAACATCAAATCCAGTTTTTGTGAGACAGTTTTGCAGCACGAAGCAGTGATTTGATTGACGTCTCGGAGCAGGACACCTGTTCACCTGGTCAGCAGGTTTCAGGCTGAACCCTGACCTTCTGATAGTGTCATTTATTACAGAACGAGCTGTTCCCCTCAGAGCTCCGATAACAGACTGTTATCACTGTGTCAGTGAACGCATCACTCAGCAGGTGACTCATGTTTCCTTCCTCTGGACTCGGAGCTAAAGAGTTTAACAGTCTCCTCAGTCTGAGGTGAAGCAGGTGTAGGTCTGTCTCTCCTGGAGTGGTATGTTAATGTTTATCTGCCTGTGAGGTTTTGAAGGATAACTCTTCCTCTGTCTGTCTGTCTGTCTGTACCTGTCTGTCTCTCCAGGATGGGTGCGACAGTCTTTGTGCAGCCGTTGGACCTGGTGAAGAACAGGATGCAGCTGAGCGGTCAGGGCACGACGGCCCGAGAGTACAAAACCAGCTTCCACGCTCTGTTCTCCATCCTGAAGAACGAGGGAGTCGGAGGCATCTACACCGGGTACCTGCTGCTTCACCTGCTGCTTCACCTGCTGCTTCACCTGTTGCTTCACCTGCTGCTTCACCTGCTGCTTCACCTGACATCTTATTGACGACTTTGTCTGACGCTTCGTCTGCTTTGTTGTCTAATTGTGGTTTTCATTGCGACAGATTCAAATCAGCTTTATTGACGCGTGATTGATTTCAGTATTTCCACAGCGAGGTGTTCAGGGTTCAGAGTTTACAGTCGAATAATTCAGATGTTTATTTATGAATCATTTATTAATGATACATGTATTAATAACAAGGACGACATGTTCGTCTGTCAGTCTGTCAGCAGGTTTGTTGCGTCAGGCGACGTACACGACGACTCGCCTGGGAATCTACACCATCCTGTTCGAGAAGATGACCGGAGATGACGGACGGCCGCCGAACTTCTTCCTCAAGGTGCTCAGTTTCTACTCACTGCCACTTCAACTGCTTTCACTGCTCAACTTCTGTCACTGAAAACAGGCGAGCTATTGGTTGAACTCATGTATAAACGCAGTGAAAGTGTCAGCTGACACATACCGGGTGAAATCAGAAACTTCAGTTTAGAAATTTCCCACTGCCCAGGAACACATCAGCAGCAGTAAATTAACAGTGACCTAAAACGTTATCATCACACAGTAACACACACACACACAGTAACACACACACACACACACAGTAACACACACACAGTAACACACACACACACAGTAACACACACACAGTAACACACACAGCAACACACACAGTAACACACACAGTAACACACACACACACAGTAACACACACACAGTAACACACACAGCAACACACACAGTAACACACACACACACACAGTAACACACACAGTAACACACACACACAGTAACACACACAGTAACACACACACAGTAACACACAGTAACACACACACACAGTAACACACACACACAGTAACACACACACACACAGTAACACACACACACAGTAACACACACACACACAGTAACACACACACACACAGTAACACACACAGTAACACACACAGTAACACACAGCAACACACACAGCAACACACAGTAACACACACACAGTAACACACAGTAACACACACACAGTAACACACAGCAACACACACAGCAACACACAGTAACACACACACACAGTAACACACACACAGTAACACACAGCAACACACACAGTAACACACACACAGTAACACACACACAGTAACACACAGTAACACACAGTAACACACACAGTAACACACAGTAACAGTGTGCTCCCCCTGCAGGCTCTGATCGGTATGACAGCTGGAGCTACAGGAGCGTTTGTCGGGACCCCAGCAGAGGTCGCTCTGATCAGGATGACAGCTGACGGACGGTGAGACAGACAGACAGTTATTATTGTGGCTGTAACGAACAGTGCAGCCTGCAGGTGGCGCTAACAGGCTGTTACGCTGCCAATCATCTGTCTCCACAGCTGGATCTGTTTCATGGTTCTGTTTGATTGGTGCTTTCACATGTTCTTTAATTGTGAACTAAAGATGTCTGTCTCTCTCTCCGTCTGTCTCTCTGCATGTCTGTCTGTCTCTCTCCCTGCCTGTCTGTCTCTCCAGTCTTCCTGCAGACCAGAGGAGAGGTTACACCAACGTTTTTAACGCTCTGGCTCGGATCAGCAGAGAGGAAGGCGTCGCCACGCTGTGGAGGGTGACTAATCTTTATCATCGATCAATCAATCGATCAGTCAATCATTTCTTCATCAGATCAAAACCTTCTTCTAACATGAACTGAATATTATTGATCCTGAACATAATCGTTAATAATTCCTCAGTTCCAACAAGAGTCCTGATGTTTCTTTAATGAAATGAGATGATGGAGAAGGAGACGGTGATTGACAGATTATTGATAATGAAGTATTGATTAGCTGCTGAGCTGTTGGTGTTGTTTGTGTTGTAGGGGTGTGTTCCCACCATGGCTCGAGCGGTGGTGGTGAACGCAGCACAGCTGGCCTCCTACTCTCAGTCCAAACAGGCGCTGCTGGACTCAGGTACCTGACGCACCTGACGCACCTGACACGTTAAACACACACACGACGTGGAGCTGACTGTGTGTGACTGTGTGTGTGTCTGCGTGTGTCTTCAGGGTATTTTGGGGACGATATTCTGTGTCACTTCTGTGCCAGTATGATCAGCGGTCTGGTTACCACGGCAGCATCGATGCCCGTCGACATCGTAAAGACCAGGTGAGCGTTGAACCGACGTAACGCCCTCACCTGTCCAGGTGAAGGTCTGGCCGTCAGCGGAGGAGTTTGTGAAGGAAGCTGAACATGTTTGTTTCCTGTTTGTGTGTCAGGATCCAGAACATGAAGACGATCGACGGGAAGCCGGAGTATAAAAATGGTTTGGTGAGTCAGATCGTCTTCTCTACCTGTTCACGCCCTCACAGCTTCAGTCCAGGTGAGCTCAGGTGTCTGACAGAGTGAAAGGGTTGAAGGAGGAGAGGTGGGTGGATGCACTGACCTCAGACCTCCTGATCTCCTGTGTTATTGATCACTGATGACGTCTGTAGGAGGTCACATGTCAGGGTCAGTGAACGCCTCTCGTGTTTAAACTCTAAATATTAAAGAAACATTACATTTATCTTCTTCACTTTGTCTCTAAATGTTAGATTTGAATGAACATCACAACTTATTAAAACAATGCTCACAAACTGTTATATTATCACTTTATCTCTAAATGTTACGACAGTGAAAACTGTTTAAAACGTATTCAGACTTTTCTTAAACAGGATCGTCTCTGCTCAGCTGTCTTCTTCTGTAGAATAAATGTTGACTGCTTCCTGTCTCGTCCGTCAGGAGGTTCTGATGCGAGTTGTGAGGAACGAGGGTTTCTTCTCGCTGTGGAAAGGTTTCACTCCGTACTACGCTCGCCTCGGTCCTCACACCGTCCTCACCTTCATCTTCCTGGAGCAGATGAACCGCCTCTACAAGACCTACGTCCTCGACCGCTAACACACACACACGCACACACACGCGCACACTCGCACACACACACACACACACACATACACAGTGTTTTAAATTCTTTTTGTAAAGAAAAGAATGTAAAATAAATGTAGTTCAAACATCGTTTAGTGATGTTGTCAATAATGAATAATAGGTTAAAGTCTTATTTGTATAATTATAAACCCCTCCGCCATGACAACACACGGCATCATGGGATTGCTCGGTAACCATGGTTACAGCCAATGAAATGCTGATGGGTGAATAAACAGTTTGAGCCTCACTTTGGTTTCTGTCTCTTTGTGAATTTTAAACTCGTCGACTCGACGTATTCAAAATACTACGACTGTACTTCAAACTGTTGATTTATCATGTAGTATTCTCTTGAAATACCACAACTTCTCCTGGAAACACTTCAGATTAATTCTTGTTAAGTTTTCTTTATATTTTAACTTCTTTCCTGAAACTAAAAAACAAAAAGCTTTAAAGGTTTTAAAGAACAGACATGCAGACACTTTTTTCAAACAATTTCAACTAGTTTGTTCAAGCAAATGAACTTTATTTAGATGAGTTATGTTATCTACACACTGATCAGCCATAACATTATGACCACCTACTTAATATTGTGTAGGTCCCCCTTTTGCCACCAAAACAGCCCTGACCCGTCAAGGCCTGGACTCCACTAGACCTCTGAAGGTGTGCTGTGGTATCTGGCACCAAGACGTTAGCAGTAGATCCTATAAGTCCTGTAAGTTGCGAGGTGGGGCCTCCATGGATCGGACTTGTTTGTCCAGCACATCCCACAGATGCTCCATTGGATTGAGATCTGGGGAATTTGGAGGCCAAGTCGACACCTTGAACTCGTGTTCCTCAAACCATTCCTGAACCATTGTTGCAGTGTGGCAGGGTGCATTATCCTGCTGAAAGAGGCCACTGCCATTAGGGAATACCGTTTCCATGAAGGGGTGGACTTGGAAAACGTAATTCATCAGACTAGGCCACCTTCTTCCATTGCTCTGTGGTCCAGTTCTGATGCTCACGTGCCCATTGTAGGCGCTTTCGGCGCTGGACAGGGGTCAGCATGGGCACCCTGACCGGTCTGCGGCTACGCAGCCCCATACGCAAAAAAAACTGATGCACTGTGTGTTCTGACACCTTTCTATCAGAACCAGCATTAACTTTTTCAGCAATTTGAACTACATTGTAGCTCTTCTGTTGGATTGGCCAGCCTTTGCTCCCCACGTGCATCAGTGAGCCTTGGTCACCCATGACCCTGTCGCCGGTTCACCAGTTTTCCTTCCTTGGACCACTTTTGGTAGGTACTGACCACTGCAGACCGGGAACACCCCACAAGAGCTGCAGTTTTGGAGATGCTCTGACCCAGCCGTCACAGTTTGGTCAAAGTCGCTCACATCCTCACGTTTGCCCATTTTTCCTGCTTCCAACATCAACTTTGAGGACAAAATGTTCACTTGCTGCCTAATATATCCCCCCCACTGACAGGTGCCACTGTGACGAGATGATCAATGTTCTTCACCTGTCAGTGGTCATAATGTTATGGCTGATCAGTGTATAATATATAGCAACATGCAGTTGTGAAGTACAGATTGTTTTTATTGTTAATGAAACAGTTCGTGGATAAAATGTCCCTCCATGTCTTTAAAGTTCAGGTTATTCTGAGGTCAAACAGAAAAAGATCAAATGTTTTCTGTCTAACGTTTCATTAATGAAACCTGCAGCTTTAGTGATCAAGCAGCAGCTGATGGGTCCACATGCAGCAGCTCCAGGTGTCCAGCAGGGGGCGGGACACCCTGAGGCCCTGCAGCTCATCAAGAGAAACTGAATCCTGTCATGGATTTTACCTTCACTGCAGATGTCTAGCGAAAGACACCATCCAGGTGCATTTTGGGAAATGTATGATGCAGGATATCTCTGCACTGAGGTGTAAATAACACATTAAAATGTCCCTTTAATACAAATACAAACATCTTTGTTTATGAGGCTGAAACTATTTTTCGTTGAGGATTTGTTTCGTGTCTCGTGAAGCGCACATCGTCTCACCACGAGGAAAAACTACAACCAGCACTGTGAGCGCCTGCACACACCTGGAGGAAGTGTGTGGAGGAGCTAAGGTGTGTGTGTGTCATGATCCTGTGTACAGGAAGTAGAGGTTTGAGACAGGAAGTGGGTGTGGTCTGTTTAGAAGACACAGCGTCTCTGTGGTTTAATGTCTCAGTTTCCCATAAAAACATCTTCGACTGGAACGTGTGAGAATTTCATAAAACAGTGTGTGTGTGTGTTTCATCACAGCTACACACTCAAGTCCTCTGTCTGCTTTGCCTTATAAGGACACACACACACACACACACACACACACACTTCATATTCCTTCAAGCTGCAGTAAAGACACCACTTCCTCTTATCTCGCTCGCCCGACTTTCAACTTGACTCAGAAAACAAGAGTTCACACTTACTGAGGGAGTGTGTGTGTGTGTGAGCGTGTGTGTGTGTGTGTGTGAGTGTGTGTGTGTGTAAGTGTGTGTGAGTGTGTGTGTGAGCGTGTGTGTGTGTGTAAGTGTGTGTGAGTGAGTGTGTGTGTGACATTCAGCACTTCCTCTGCTCTCGTCGATGTTCTGCTTCAGCCTCCATAAATGGCAGCTGAACAGCTGAACAGCTGAACTCTTCGCTGCCGTGTGAACGTGACACCGCCGGCGGCCATGTTGGAGGCCAGGACATGCTTAGCTTAGCTTAGCACAAAGACTGGAAGCAGGGGGAAACTGTTAGCTCCATCCAGAGAGAAACAGGACTGAAACCAAGCTGTCAGGTAAAGTATTGGAGCGTATTTTGACTTGGTGGAAAGTCATTGATCACCATCAGTGTCTGATTCATGCCAATCCATCCAACAGTCGAGGCATTTCAGTCTGGACCAACGTGGGAAACAGGTCTTAGTCCTCCAGACAGGTTCAGTCCAGATCACCTGAAGAGGTCTCCCTCTAAATTACTGACTAGTTTCAGGAGAGAAAGTAGCCGAACCTGCCGTCTCTGCAGGCTCTGATCTACCTTTACAAGTGTCTTTCATTAAAGACAAACTTGTTTTTATAGATTCTCCATTTTGCATCAGTGATCAATACTCAGCATTACAGGAGATAAAGTTAAGGTTCAGTATTAATCTGTTACAGATTCAGCTGAGAGCCTGTAACCCTCAGGCTGTAGTCGGTGTTCTCTGCCTCTGTAAGGAAGTGCTGCCGTCTTTATGGTCATGTGACACATTCAGGTCAGACTTGTTACAGAAATGTGTCACAAAACTACTTTTATGTAAAAGTGACTTTTACACGTAGAAATGAAAGTGGACGACAGTTTGTCCCAGTTCTCACTGAAAATTTAACAAAATGTGAATGAGGTTTGGTTTGAGTTTCCACTTCCTGTCATCAAAGACAGATGCAGAGACAGAGAGTGAGTGTGTCTGAGTGTGTGTGTGTGTGTGTGTGTGCTGTTCATGCAGATTTAATGTGTGTGTGTGTGTTTTCCCCAGGGCTATGCATACTGTAGATGGTGGCTTGTATAAACTCGTCAGTCTGAGCCACCACACCTTTTCTCTCTCTCTCTCTCACACACACACACACACACCAGAGCAGACTGATGGTCCTGCATGTTTTAAATTCTTCAGAAACCTCCCCCGGGGTCAAAGGTCACGGCCCTGCCCGGCCATGTCCAGACAGACCAGGTTTTACAGGTGTATGGTAGAGACGCTGTACCTGTCCGTACCTGTTGGACCTGAGCTCCAGTCCTCACAAAAACACACACATTAAACACCATATTACTGAGACTGGTCCTCACAGAGATAGAACAACAGGACCACACACACACACACACACACACACAGGGAAACTGAGAATCGTCCAATCAGCACATTCCAAGTCACACTGAGGCTGCTGCTGTAAAAGATTCTAATACAGCAGTACAATACTACTGCTACTACTACAAGCTGCTGCTGCTGACTGCTACTGCTACTGATACTGCTGCTGATACTGCTACTGCTACTACTACTGATACTACTACTGCTACTGCTACTACTAATACTGCTACTGCTACTACTACTGATACACTGCTACTGCTGCTACTGATACTGCTACTGCTACTGCTACTACTACTGCTGCTACTACTGCTACTGCTACTACTACTGATACTGCTGCTGCTGCTACTGCTACTGCTACTGCTACTGATACTGCTACTGATACTACTACTGCTACTGCTACTACTACTGCTGCTGATACTGCTACTGCTACTACTACTGATACTGCTGCTGATACTGCTACTGCTACTACTACTGCTACTGATACTGCTACTGATACTACTACTACTACTGCTACTACTACTGCTGCTGATACTGCTACTGCTACTACTACTGCTACTGATACTGCTACTGCTACTACTACTGCTACTACTACTGATACTACTACTGTTACTGCTACTACTACTGCTACTGATACTGCTACTGCTACTACTGCTACTACTGATACTGCTACTACTGCTGCTGCTGATACTGCTACTGCTACTACTACTGCTACTGATACTGCTACTGATACTACTGATACTACTACTGCTGCTGCTACTACTGCTACTGATACTGCTACTACTACTACAACTACTACTCCCAGAGGATAAACAGATGTTTCAACATTTTGATGATGACTTGATGAAGACACAGTGGGACTCTGGTGTTGAAACGTCTGTTTGCACACAGTGAGCTCCAGTCTGTTTTTCCTTTGGGAGTAGTTGTTGTTGTAGTTTCAGTAGTAGTAGATGTACAGAGAATCCTGTTTCTACTACTACTGCTACCACCACGTAATACTGCTCTTACTATTTCTGCTTGTAGTATTTGAGCTGCTGCTACGACTGGATGTGTTTGGCTGCAGTAACAGGAGGAACTCTGGTATGAACTTCTGTTGTATAATCATCGTGCTGCTGGACAAACTGGTACTTGTGATATTTAAGAATTATAATATTTATACTGAATAAAGTTTTACTGACTTACTTTACCAGTGTGGCCTTACTGTGAGGTGTTACCACAGTGAGGTGGACCGGCCAAGTTTTAACATGTCGTTTGCTTTCTATCTCCCTCCTGACATCCACAGGTCTAAACTGGCCCAGGTATTTCTGTGTGTGTGTGTGTGAGGAATGCAGCATGTATGAGCAGAGTCCGAACAGAAACACGATTCATCTTTCAGACACCAAGAACAATAAATATAAACCTGTGTAAATGTTTAACATGCAGACTGTAACCTTCCCAAACACTGATTTCACTTTGTCTTCATTATGTTAGGAGCTGCCATTATAATGCTCACCAGTGCTGAACTGCACACCCCACAATGCATTGCAGTTACAGTGCTGTGGGTGTGGCAGCTGCGGTGGAGGCCATGGATGGATGAGTGACCGGGCCTGCCGCTCAGAGCCTCTGGGAGGGTTAGTGTCTACAGAGAGACTAAAGAGAGACTAAAGAGACTACAGAGAGACTAAAGTGACTACAGAGAGACTAAAGAGAGACTAAAGAGACTACAAAGAGACTAAAGTGACTACAGAGAGACTACAAAGAGACTACAGAGAGACTACAAAGAGACTAAAGTGACTACAGAGAGACTACAGAGACTACAGAGAGACTAAAGAGACTACAGAGAGACTACAGAGACTACAGAGAGACTACAGAGACTACAGACCAAAGAGAATGAGAGACCAAAAGAGACAAAGAGACCAAAGCATCTGTTATATTCAAAAGTGACTACAGAGACCAAAGAGACTACAGTAGAGACCAAAGAGACCAAAAGACCAAGCGACCTCACAGAGACCAAAGAGAGACCAGCTATAATTCTTCAAAAGAGACCAAAGCGACTACAGAGAGACTCAAAAGAGACCAAAAGACCAAAGTGACTACAGAGGCATTCAAAGAGACCAAAGAGATCTAAAGACACCTCAAAGCACCACAGAGAGACCAAAGAGACCACAGAGACTAAAGAGACTACAAAGAGACTAAAGTGACTACAGAGAGACTAAAGAGACTACAGAGAGACTAAAGAGACTACAAAGAGACTAAAGTGACTACAGAGAGACTAAAGAGACTACAAAGAGACTAAAGTGACTACAGAGAGACTAAAGAGAGACTAAAGAGACTACAAAGAGACTAAAGTGACTACAGAGAGACTAAAGAGACTACAGAGAGACTAAAGTGACTACAGAGAGACTAAAGAGACTAAAAAGAGACTAAAGTGACTACAGAGAGACTAAAGAGACTACAGAGAGACTAAAGTGACTACAGAGAGACTAAAGAGACTACAAAGAGACTAAAGTGACTACAGAGAGACTAAAGAGACTACAGAGAGACTAAAGAGACTACAAAGAGACTAAAGAGACTACAGAGAGAGACTAAAGAGACTACAGAGAGACTAAAGAGACTACAAAGAGACTAAAGTGACTACAGAGAGACTAAAGAGACTACAGAGAGACTAAAGAGACTACAAAGAGACTAAAGAGACTACAGAGAGACTAAAGTGACTACAAAGAGACTACAGAGAGACTACAGAGAGACTAAAAAGACTACAGAGAGACTACAAAGAGACTAAAGAGACTACAAAAGAGACTACAAAGAGACTAAAGAGACTACAGAGAGACTAAAGAGACTACAGAGAGACTACAAAGAGACTACAGAGAGACTACAAAGAGACTACAAAGAGACTACAAAGAGACTCGGTCTGGGTGTCTTGCGACCGTCAACATGACGCGGTTCGTTGTGTCGTTATGGTGGCAGCAGCAGCGTTCAGTCGGTGTCGACATGAACTGAAACAGGAGGAAGTGGTTTGTGTGTGGAAACGAACACGCTGACAGTCTGAACTCATCCTTTCTCTCTACGTTTATTCAGTATCTGACTCTATACAGAGTCCCAGTCCTGTCGTCACTTCCTGTCTGGCTTGTTGAGGGTTCCCTTCAGTGGCCTTTGAGAAGTTGATCATGTTTATCTGCATTCAGACTGGACGTGTTTCTGTGGTGGTTTCAGGATTACTGGTGCTGGTCACTGATTTTAGTTGCGTCCGGAGCTCATATGTCATATCTTAGCAACAGTAACTAGTCACAACCACAGACTGTATATAAAGATGGCCGACACGTCTCCTCTTCCTCCTGCTGTACAAAAATGAAACCAAAATATCCCGGATACAGGAGCTGCCATCTTGTGCTGGTGACGTTATTTGGAGCCAGAGTCTGCGCAGTAGTAATCGAGGTCCCACCCACACAGCCGCCTGAACCAATCACAGCACACTTACAGCTGTCAATCATGACGCCCCCCCCCCTTTTTATAGCATCAAATAACTAATTAAAACCAAACTGATCAGAAAACAAACTTGAACAAACATCAGCGTGATAAGAACCTGAAATGACAGAAACATCTTTGGGAACGTTTTATTTGACGTGTACTTTGATTTTTCAGTTTGGAACATGTCCCATCTACTAACATGGAGGGGGCGGGGCTTATGACCTGTACTGCAGCCAGCCACCAGGGGGCGATCCAGATGTTCTGGCTTCACTTTTGGGGAGCTGTCACGTCGTCCATCTTTATGCACAGTCTGTGCTCAGAGCAGGTGTGTCAGTGTCGGGGTCGGGTCTTTTTTCAGTCTTTCAACAACCAAAAACACAACAGCTTAAGTGTAATTAGCTGCTAATGTTAGCATATCAGGCTAACTAGCTTACTACTTACAGTAGAAATCAAGCATTACATCAAAAGGCAAGGGGCACATCATTAGATGACTATATTATGTTTGTGGGTTTACTGATTATCATACAACACTTACTTTTCTTTCTGCACGTTATCCCTTTATAACGTGTTAGTGGTTTATTCAGAGCCAGGCTGGATGTTTCAGTCTTTATGCTGTGCTAAGCTAACCAGCTGCTGACTGTAGCTTCATATTTCACTACAGACATGAGAGAGGCATCAATCTGGGCGTCTGACTGTCAGAGAGGAAGAAGAAGAAGAGTTCACTAAAAATGAGGACATTTTTAAAATGATGACATTTCTGCGTTGTGAGGACATTTTGTCCGATCCACAGGACTTTGAAGGACTGTTGAAGGTTCAGACTTTGATTGGTGTGCTGAACTACATCTATATCACTTTATATCAGTTCACTGCACACACTTCCTGGTTTTTCACTTCCCAGGTGAGAGAGAGAGTGAGAGAGAGAGAGAGAGAGAGACACTGGGTGACAGCGAGCGAGGCAGGAAGCTGCCTGCAGGCTGGGAGTGGTCGGTCGGTCGGTCGTATAAAAGACAACACGTCTTCCTTCTTTCTGCATTTGACTTCTCTCTTTCCCCTCGTCCTCATACTTGAGACTATACCTGCACAGGTAAGCTGACATGGTCACACACACACACACACACACACACACACACACACACACACACACACACACACACACACATAATCTCTCTGAGTTAGTGGGTATTGATTTGGTGATTGATCAGGCTCTTTCTGTTTATGTTTTTGATTCTTCTGACGCTTCAGACACATTTAGTGGTGGTGTCAGAGAGTGTGTATATGTGTTACTGATCAGTGTGTGTGTGTGTATTGGTTATTGATCAGGATGTCGTGGACACCATACATAACCAACCTGAAGTCGCCCGACCGGAGCGGGAACGTCCCGGTCATGGAGGCGGCCATCTGTGGGATAGCGTCTGGACAAGAGAGCGTGTGGGCCAGCACGCCCGGCCTGGCCGGCATCACGGTAAACACACACACACACACACCACACACACCACACACACCACACACACACACCACACACCACACACACACACACGGAGTTTCTGTTTTTCTGTCCAGACTTTCCTGCTAAAAAAAACCCTCAAAAACTTCATTTTTCAGACTCAGATTGAGGCAAAACACTATAAAACATGAATCTGTGGGTTTTGGCTCACAGGTTTTACAGTGTGTCTCCAGGAAGAAGTTCAGGGTGAGAAACTTTTACTTCCTCCTTCAAAAACTTCTGGTGCTTTTAGCTTTCTGATCAGTTGCAGGATTTCCTGAAAGACTGAAGTATTAAACCTGCAGCATCATCAGGCCTCAGACGGTTTGTTGGGAGATACATGGTTTTCACCTGACAACACTAAAGTTAGTGTGAAGTTAGAAGAGAACATGAGAACCCTCGTGTCAGTAACAGGTGACATCACCCTAAGAACTGTCACCCCGCTGGCTGATTTTCACTTATTTTAAGGTATTGATTAGCTTCTACGACTGCTTCAGATGGGTTTCTTTTGCAGTGTTTTTTTCTTCTTCTTGAGTTTTGGGCGTGTTCAGCTTGTCGCTCGGCTGGTTCCCGCTCTGTCAGCGCAGGCCGGAGCTGCTGCTGCATTCAGGTGCTGCAGGAAAAGAAGTGGGTTGTGCAGGTTTGCAGCTTCTCTGCAAAAACATTTAGTTTTCTTAAAACGAGTGACTCAAACTCGGCCTTGTTTCCACACACTGACTCACTGCTGGAGTCCTGACATGAAGGGAAAGTGACCCGGCAACGAGCTGCAACGTCTCGCCTCATTGGCTGATTTCTTTAGTGTGAGTCTTTAGTATGAGAGAAAATGACGTGCTGGGGTGACGAGGAACAAAAACATTCATTTTTATATGATTTTTATTAATAGGTGATTTTTGGAGTTCAGATCTGAGCGAACGTTGTGTTTGAAGTAAAGAATAAATGTTGTTCTTTAAGAAGCAGCAGTTGAGCCTCGTTTCCGGGTGTTTCTGTGGTTTTTTGGGGCTGCAGGCTGAGCGTTGGTTTAACTACCTTATAAGGACACGATGTCGCAAAAGAGCACCGAAAACAGGAAGTGGAGACGATCACTTCTTGTTTCTCTCACACAGTGAGGTGAGGGCAGAGAGGCTTTGCTGCAGTTACGCAATGTATGCATTCAAGGTGTGTGTGTGTTTGTGTGTGTGCGCACACACCTGCAGGGTTTGTTTGTTTGTTTGTTTGCTACTGATAGTTTACTTTAAACACACACACACACTGTCACGCTGCATGGCAAGTAGTCTACCTAAAGGCCTCTACTCTGATTGGCTGGATGGTTTCAGGAAGTGGTTTTGCCTCTGCAGGCAGCAGTGTGTGTGTGTGTGTCTGTGTGTGTGTCGTGTGTGTGTGTGTGTGTGTCGTGTCTTGACTTGTCCTCCATGCATTCTTCTCTTCTTCTTTGCATTTTGCTCCTGTTCAGTTCAGCTCAGGTCAGACTGTTCAAACCTGCTGATTGATCGATCGATCGATCGTATTGACGGTGCTGTGTGTGAAGTATTCAGATCTTTCACTTAATACAAGTTAAAATGTACCGTTTGAATCTGAGTCGTCGTCAGATGATTGATGGGAGCTGAAAGAAGAGGAAACAAAGTTCTGACAGACTTCTGTTTTTGGACGTTTTTCTAATCTTTGATTTTTAGTAAAATATTGATCATTTGAACAGTTATTGAAATGAAACTATGTGAGAAGTTTGGAGGTGAAATGTCTCTTTGGTGGAACTGACAACATCTCAGAGACACAAGTAGATTTTATATAAGAGCTCACAACACAGAAGGGTTGGAAACCGTATTTTAAAAGTACTCAAAGTTTCTGATTGATTGACTCAGATGTTTTCTCTCACTGACTCTTTCTGAACTCAGACTGTTCAGTTCATCCCAAAGTTACTGGACTCCTGAGATTCTTTATCAGCCTCACTTACTCTTCAGCTGCTCTCATTCTCAGTATCATGAATCTGCCTCTAATGCAGCCTGCTGGCGTGTGTTCCTGTCGTGAGTCAGCAGACACAGTTAAACCAGCCAAACCAGTTTAATGGAACTTATGGAAACACAGAGCCGCCTCCCCAACACGTGCTGCCACAGGCCCTTCGGCCGGGCACCGGGTCCAGACCGCCGCAGGAAACACTGACGAGCTTTTTATCTGAAGGAAACTAGACGAAAACCTGTGGTAACAAGCTAACGTTAGCTCCGCTGTAACTTGAGACAGGCCTTTGTTGTATTTGGTTTCTATTTGAGTTCCAGGCTTTGTGATCATTTGTAGTCACTGTTAAAAGATGCTAACGTTAGCTATGTTCCATCAACAGCAAACATTAGCCAGCTAGCCGATGTGGCTAACGTTAGCTGTGCCTGTCTGTGGTTTAAATGAGCTGCTGATTAAGATACTTTCAGACTCTTACAGGCAGATTGATTTCCTGTTCTTGGAGATAATTGAACTAATTGGAAACAAATACAAAAGCCAGGTCTTAAGTTGTAGCTCACAGCTAACTCACTAAACACAGTAACCTTCCTGTTTACATCCCGCAAAGCATCATGGGCACTGTAGTACATGAGCGTGATTATTCTCCAGATAAAGCTGACTAATGATCGGACATCAGCGAGGCGACGTGTGTTGATGGGCCTTTAAAACTGCTGCTGTGGGTGAAACAAAAAGGTCAAAGGCCATGTTTGATTATGACCCTGGTGGGTAGTTCGAGGGGCCTGGGAATATGGAGTATTCCCCCTGATCGGCCCCTGGCGGCCCCTTTGTTGGTTTCTGCCTCAGGCAGATATGATAATAACCAGTCTGTCTCTCTGCCCGTCTCTCTCTCTCTCTCAGGCGGATGAAATTAAGAAGCTGGTTCATGAGAGGAAGAATTTCTCCCAGGTCGGAGCTTATATCGCAGGAAGGAAGTGCATGATGCTCCAGGACCGGATAGATATGGAGGGGGTCTACACCTTGGAAATGAAGACCGCGAAAGACGCTGATGGCAACACCTTCGGAGTATGCGTCGGCAAGACCAACATGGGTAAGACAGACAGGTAGAGAGGGAGACAGGTAGAGAGAAGAACAGGCAGACAGGCACAGTGCTCTATTAGTTTGAGGTAACAATGTTTAAACACCTCTAAAGGTGAGACAGTTGGATTTTTGGTGTGGATGAGCCGAAATGACGTGAATGACGGGACGACGGACGACGGAATGACGAATGAAAGACGAATGACGAAATGGAAGATGACGGATGACGACGAATGATGCAATGATTTCGATTGATGAATGACGACGAATGACGGATTGAATGACGAAATGATGACGGATTGAAATGACGGATGACGAAATGAATGACGATTGAGTCGACGACGAATGAATGACGTGAATGATCGACGCGACGAGCTTTGTTCCGTCTGTCTGTTCCTTCGTTCCGTTTGTCTGTCTGTCTGTTCTTCTGTTCCGTCTGTCTGTCTTCATCTGTTCGTCTTCGTCTGTTCCCACCTGTCTGTTCACCCGGTCTGTCTGTCTCACCTGTCTCTCTGTCTGTCTGTCTGTCTCACCTGTCTCTCTGTCTGTCTCTCTGTCTCTCTCTCTGTCTGTCTGTCTGTCTCACCTGTCTGTCTGTCTGTCTGTCTGTCTGTCTGTCTGTCTGTCTCTCTGTCTGTTTCTCTGTCTGTCTGTCTGTCTCTCTGTCTGTCTGTCTGTCTCTCTGTCTGTCTGTCTCCACAGCTTTAATCATAGCTATGGGCACTAAAGATGCCAGCGGAGGGCAGCTGAC
>SEMN01001498.1:0-49563 GCA_005408345.1 Macquaria australasica
ATGGTCTCCGTCTATCTCCGAGCAGCAGAGGTTCACTCCTGTGTTTTCTATTGCGCCGTACCCCATTTCGATCGAATCCCCTCTATCGGGCATGTAGTACGCACCTCTGAACTCCAACTGCGGTGCGTGAAACCCTGCAACCCTGGGGCTGAAGACATTTCCTTCTCAGCGTAGCTGGCGTCCGAAATGTACTTCCAGTGTGACCGTGACCACAACGGGCAGTGAGCTTTCGAGGTCCGTGTTGGACAGCACCCTTTTTATAAACTCCGGCTGGTTGACGTGTAGGTGAATGTGAGTGGAGAGCGTAGACCACTGGTTGTGTCTGGTGCGAGTCTTGTCAAAACACATAATCACCAAGATCCTGTTGTTAAAAAGGTCGCCCAGTACGCAATGCTTTAAATATGGGAAAAAACATAAAGCCAGCATGACCACCATGGTGTCGAAGTTAATTCCCCTGGCATACTTCTCGTTGTATTTGCCCGTTAGTTTCTTCATGAAGCGGTTGATCTTGTCGTTGCATGAGTTGAACAGCGTTGATATGGCCACGGCACTCTTCAACACGGCTTGGTCTTAAACTGTATCACTTCGGTCAGCTCCAATATCTTAGCCATCCAGGAGAAGGACGGGGAGGCTGATGAGATGTTCACCGTCTGACTCTTGTTGATGTTCTCATATTGGCGACCGAATTCTTCGGTTAGCGCTGTTGAGAAAAGGGCAATCATGACTGGCAGGCTGGCTTTCAACATGAGATGGTCTCCGTCTATCTCCGAGCAGCAGAGGTTCACTCCTGTGTTTTCTATTGCGCCGTACCCCATTTCGATCGAATCCCCTCTATCGGGCATGTAGTACGCACCTCTGAACTCCAACTGCGGTGCGTGAAACCCTGCAACCCTGGGGCTGACGTGTTGACGTGCTGACGTGCTCAGGTGAACGTATTGTCTCATTTCCGGTTACCGGTGTTTCTGTGTTACTGATTGCAAAGTTCGCTGCTCCAGCTAAACCCAGTTAATTTTGATATTTTCTTTACTATAGCGGTTAATTACCAGCTATACATTTAAGGATACACTAGCTCTGTTTAAGCACTCATATCTGTCTCCTGTTAGCGACTTTCCGCTAATCCCACAGTTGTTTACACGCTAGTTAGTTGCTACTTTAGCTCAGTTAGCGATGGCGTCTCTCTCTCCTTCTCCTGCTCTCTCTTGCTCGGTGTGTCAGATGTTTAGTTATTCCTCTGCCTCCTTTAGCGATAATGGTACGTGTAACAAATGTAGTTTATTCACCGCCTTGGAGGCGAGGCTCAGTGAGTTAGAGTCGCGGCTCCGCACCATGGAGAGTCAGTCAGCCGTAGCTAGCCAGCCCCTAGCCGGTGCAAGCCGACCAGCGGTAGCTTCTGCTAGCCGTCTCCCGGCAACTCCCGAGCAGCCGGGAAGCCAGGGAGGCTGGGTGACTGTCCGAAAGAAGCATAGCCCTAAACCAAAGCCCATGTTTCACCACCGACCCGTTCACGTTTCTAACAAGTTCTCTCCACTCAGCGACACACCCGCTGAGAAACCAACTCTGATTATTGGCAGCTCCATTTTGCGAAACGTGAAATTAGCGACACCAGCGACCATAGTCAAATGCATCCCAGGGGCCAGAGCGGGCGGCGTTCAATCCTATTTAAAACTGCTGGCTAAGGATAAACGTAAATATGCTAAGATTGTTATTCACGTCGGCGGTAATGACACCCGATTGCGCCAATCGGAGGTCACGAAAATTAATGTTGAGTCGGTGTGTACATATGCAAAAACAATGTCGGACTCCGTAGTTTTCTCTGGGCCCCTGCCTAATCTTACTATCGATGACATGTATAGCCGCATGTCATCATTCAACCACTGGTTGTCGAGGTGGTGTCCAGGTAATGATGTGGGCTTTGTAGATAATTGGCGGACTTTCTGGAGAAGACCTGGTCTGATTAGGAGAGATGGCATTCATCCCACTTTGAATGGAGCCGCTCTCATATCTAGAAATCTGACCGAGTTTATTAGTGGCCCAAAGCCATGACAACTCAGAGTTCAGACCATAGACTTAATACAGTCTGTGGTCCAGACCAGGAGGCAGAGTTGCAGTCCTACAAGCTTCTCTGCGCTTCCATTAGAGCAGTTACCCACCCTAAACTCCACAGAGAGGTTGTCTGCCCCCAGACCACTTGAATTATTTAAATCAAAAGTAAACAGAAGAAGAGTTACACATAAAAACCTAATAAAAAGTAAAACCACCACTGCAACAGTACAACAAAATAGGAGAATTAAATGTGGACTCTTAAACATCAGATCTCTCTCATCTAAAGCTGTTCTAGTAAACGATCTAATATCAGATCAGAATATTGATTTATTTTGTCTTACTGAAACCTGGCTGTGTCAAGGTGAATATGGTAGCCTAAATGAATCCACTCCCCCCAGTCACATTAATACTCACATTCCTCGAGGCTCAGGCCGAGGAGGTGGAGTTGCAGCCATCTTCGACTCAAGCCTATTAATCAAACCGAAACCGAAACTAAATTATAACTCGTTCGAAAGCCTTGTTCTTGGCCTTTCACACCCAACCTGGAAAACAGTACAGCCAATTCTATTTGTTATAGTGTACCGAGCTCCTGGACCGTATTCTGAATTTTTATCTGAATTCTCAGAGTTCTTATCAGGTTTAGTCCTTAAAACAGATAAAATAATTATTGTAGGTGATTTTAATATTCATGTGGATGTAGAAAATGATAGCCTTGGTGCTGCGTTTATCTCATTACTAGATTCGATTGGCTTCTGTCAGAGTGTACATAAACCCACTCACTGTTTTAACCACACCCTCGACCTTGTTCTTGTTTATGGGATTGAAATTGAACATCTAATAGTCTTTCCACAGAATTCTTTTTTATCAGACCTTTTTCTATTAACTTTTGAATTCCTATTACTGGACTACACGCCATTAGGCAAACATTCCTACACTAGATGTCTATCTGATAGTGCTGTAGCTAAATTTAAGGAAGTGATTCCATCGGCATTTAATTCAGTTCCATGTCTCAATGTAACTGATGGCTTCTATGCTAACTTTGGTCCCTCCCAGGTTGATCATCTTGTTGATAGTGCTGCAGGCTCACTACAGACGAGCCACTCGAGCTCTTCGCCCCTCAAAGAATATAATAAAACAGAGGTTAGCTCCATGGTATAACCCGCAAACCCGCAAATAAAAGCAAACATCGCGAAAACTTGAAAGGAAATGGCGTTCCACCAATCTGGAAGAATCTCGTTTAGCCTGGCAAGATAGTCTTAAAATCTATAGGAAGGCCCTCCGTAATGCCAGAGCAGCCTACTACTCATCATTAATAGAGGAAAATAAGAACAACCCCAGGTTTCTGTTCAGCACTGTAGCCAGGCTGACAGAGAGTCACAGCTCTGTTGAGCATGTATTCCCTATAGACCTCAGTAATGTAATGACTTCATGAGGCTTCTTTAAAAGATAAAAATTCTACTATTGAAAAAATTCAGCACCTCCTGCCCTCAGTTGGTACTGACTTATCTTCAAACACAGGAACCTGAAACAACTGTAAAAACCCTGTACATTTAGACTGCTTTTCTCCCATCAACCGTATCCAACTAACTTCCATGATTTCCTCATCTAAGCCATCGACGTGTCTCTTAGACCCCGTCCCAACTAGGCTGCTTAAAGAAATTTTACCCTTAGTTAGCACTTATGTACTAGATATGATCAATCTGTCCTTATTTAAAGGCTATGTGCCACAGCCCTTTAAAGTAGCTGTAATTAAGCCTCTTCTTAAAAAGCCCACTCTTGATCCAGGGATTTTGTCAAATTATAGACCTATATCTAACCCTCCTTTTCTCTCTAAGGTCCTTGAGAAAGCAGTCGCCAATCAGTTGTGTGACTTTCTACACAACAACAAGCTGTTTGAGGATTTTCAGTCAGGATTTAGAGTGCATCATAGCACAGAGACAGCACTGGTGAAAGTTACAAATGACCTTCTAATTGCATCAGACAGGGGACTTGTCTCTGTGCTTGTCTTGCTAGATCTTAGTGCTGCATTCGATACCATTGACCATCACATTCTATTACAGAGACTAGAACATTTTATTGGCATTAAAGGTACTGCACTAAGCTGGTTTAAATCCTATTTATCAGATCGATATCAGTTTGTACACGTTAATGATGAATCCTCTATGCACGCCAAAGTTAGTCACGGAGTTCCACAAGGTTCTGTGCTTGGACCAATTCTATTCACCTTATATATGCTTATGCTTCCTTTAGGCAATATTATTAGGAAGCACTCCATAAATTTTCATTGTTATGCAGATGATACCCAATTGTATTTATCGATCAAGCCAGATGAAACCAATCAATTAGCTAAACTTCAAGCATGCCTTAAGGACATAAAAACCTGGATGACCTGCAATTTTCTGATGTTAAACTCAGACAAAACCGAAGTTATTGTACTTGGCCCCGAACACCTTCGAAACACATTATCTAAAGATATAGTTTCTCTAGATGGCATTGCCCTGGCCTCCAGCGAAACCGTAAGGAATCTTGGAGTTATCTTTGATCAGGATATGTCCTTTAACTCCCAAATAAAACAAACTTCAAGAACTGCCTTTTTCATTTACGTAACATTGCAAAATCAGGCACATCCTATCTCAAAAAGATGCAGAAAAACTAGTCCATGCATTTGTTCGTCTAGGCTGGACTATTGCAACTCTCTATTATCAGGCTGCCCCAATAAATCCCTTAAGACTCTCCAGCTGATTCAGAATGCTGCGACGTTTACTGACAAGAACCAGAAAAAGAGATCATATTTCTCCAATATTAGCTTCTCTACACTGGCTCCCTGTAAAATCCAGAATAGAATTTAAAATCCTTCTCCTCACCTTCAAAGCCCTAAATGGTCAGGCACCATCATATCTTAAAGAGCTCATAGTACCCTATTACCCCACTAGAGCACTGCGCTCCCAGAATGCAGGGTTCCTTGTGGTTCCTAGAGTCTCTAAAAGTAGAATGGGAGCCAGAGCCTTCAGCTATCAAGCTCCTCTCCTGTGGAACCAGATCCCAGTTTGTGTACGGGAGGCGGACAACCTCCTCACATTTAAGAGTAGGCTTAAGACTTTCCTCTTTGATAAAGCTTATAGTAGGGCTGACTCAGGTGACCCCTGAGCCCCCCCTTAGTTATGCTGCTATAGGCCTAGACTGCCGGGGGACTTCCTATGATGCACTGAGCTCCTTTCTCCTCCTCTTCCTCTCCATCTGTACGCCCTCATATCCCATCAATGCTTGTTATTAATTCAACTTCTTCCCGTAGTTGTGTGCTTTCTCTCCTCTCTCTCTCTCCCTCCCCTTCTGTTGCTTTCTGCAGGTGTTTCTGCCTCTGGAGCTGTGGAAGTCTGGGTCTGTGGTTGCTGCCGCCTGCTGCCCCCGTGCTCCTGCTCTGCACCCGCTGATGCTATTGCTGTTGTTGCTGTTATTAGTATTGCTATTATAATGTTGCTCTTAGTGTTGTTTCTGTTGGTGTTAACATCAATGCCATTACCATATCTATGCTGTATTGAGCTGCTGTATGTTCTCTTTCCTCCTGCTCTCTCTCTCCCGCTCCCCCCTTCCCCCTTCAACCCAACCGGTCGAGGCAGATGACCGCCCACCTTGAGCCTGGTTCTGCTCGAGGTTTCTACCTGTTAAAAGGGAGTTTTTCCTTGCCACTGTCGCATAGTGCTTGCTCATGGTGGGAACTGTTGGGTCTCTGTAAATATAAAGAGTCGGTCTAGACCTGCTCTATTCGAAAAAGTGCCCTGAGATAACTTTGTTATGATATGGCGCTATATAAATAAAACTGAATTGAATTGAATTGATAGTTGAGCAGAGCCTCCATGAGACAGGAAGACTCTGATGATCTCGTAAACGGGGTCCGTGTGACCATGGTTTGTATCAAGGAGCAACTGGAACCGGAGCACACGTGCCTACTGCAGTGTGTTCGGCACACATACCCCTGGATGAGGTCTCGGGAAGAACATTCGTTCTCAACGCAGTAGCTCACCCATTGGGGATCCTCTATTAACGCAACATGCGTATGATTCATAGTGGGGTCCGCGTACGATCTTGTTGTCCTCCTCCTTCTTCTCCTTCTCTTCTTTTACACCTCACCCTGTCCTCTGTGTTTTGCTAAATGTATATGTCCCAGTGTGATCACATAAAGGTTTAAGTCTCTCTCTCTCTCTCGCTCTCTCTCTCTAGGCTAGCAGAGGACAGAGTGCCGATCTTATCCTGGTGGACGAAGTAGGCTTTGTTAATTTTAAAGTGCTACTGGCTGTATTGCCGAACATCGCGTTCAGAGGGCGAAAGCAAGTACACATCACCAGTCATGTCAACAACACCCCGTGGCTGCACAAAGTCGCGGATATCCGCGGAGACGACGGCGAGCCCGCTTACCACGTCGTCTCGCAGAGCTTCAAGTGTAGGTACCACGAGAGGGACCCGGGGCTGACGTGCTTCTGCCTCGGAGTGTATTGTCCTCAACACATATCTGTAGACAATCATCTGAAGGAGCTGATGAACATGGTCACCCCCAAGGGATTCGAGAGCGAAGTCACGGGTAGCAGCAGCACTTCGTCCACCGACACCAAGACCGACAACACCACCCCCTTTGAGCCCTCGGTCATAAACAAGTTCCTGTCGAATAACAGCTTCACCTTGGAATACAGTACATGTCTGTGAATGGTTCAAACGACTGTAGTAAACACTGAACCAATAATATGTGTGTGGTGTGCAAATCACCACACTTGCATGCGTGTCACTGGTACCCACTTCTGTCTGATTGTGCAGTAATCCCTGCAGGAACGCTGCTCTGCCGAGTTATTTCAAGGTCATGGTTCAGTAAAAACACAACAAAACACATCAGGATACACACTGTTTGGTTTGTAAACAGTTCACTTTACTTTATGTATTTATACACAGGTAATGACACTCAGTCCGCTACGGCGGCATCACGAGGGTACAGGTGAAGTCTTCATCGCAATACCAACAGGGCATGGCATGAACCAACATGATTGAAGGAATTGTACACAAGATCATAATCAATTACACAACATCGTATCATAGTACAAGAACATATCACAACATACACCAGGGTTATAGCACTATACACCATTGTATCAATAATACACCATCGTATCACAGTCTTGGGGCAAGTCGGGATGAGTGGCACGCTCATAACCCCAGTGAATGACAAGGCTAGATGACGTAATATACGCTGTGAGAAGTGGTATCTTTGCGGGTGCTAGGACCTACTCCCGAAATATTTGCTGCAACCTCCAACCACAGCGTGGGTGCTACGGACTCTCGGTTCCGGTCACCATTGGGCCTTGGCCTAATTGTCGTTCTCGTCACGTTAGCTTGCATCGGCCCTTGTAAAACCATAGCCAGTGCTAAACCTGAGTGTACAACAACGGGTTCCACTATTATGACTTTGTTCCAAACGCTGGTGGTGCATCTGTATGTGGAATGGGCCGTAGGGTTGATAGACCATGTTGGAGGTGCTGCGTAACGTGATGTCCTCGTAGCGGTCAGAGCCTAGCATGGTCGTCAAGTCGCTAGCCACCGTAGTGTTTTGCCCCGTGCACAGGTT
The DNA here is from genome assembly GCA_005408345.1 of Macquaria australasica. Lineage (NCBI taxonomy): Eukaryota > Metazoa > Chordata > Actinopteri > Centrarchiformes > Percichthyidae > Macquaria > Macquaria australasica. The sequence goes on from SEMN01001498.1 coordinate 7,652, forward strand.
GTACATAATGTGGAGTAAGTACACATGATCGGGATGCCAAGGTATGCTGGAGTATGTCTCCAATGTGTTTTTCACATCAATCGGTAGATAGTTAAGCAGTTCCAACTGTTGCATTGTCTTGTGAACGGCGGCCACTCCTCCCATTTCAGGACACTGCCACTTGTCCAATGTGTCAACCAGACATGAGACGAGGTCAACCCTGAATCCAGTACGCCATCGCCAGATGCGTCCCGGTTGTATACACTTCATAGTGAATCCCAGAACCCTGAGACATAGGATTTGTACACGCAGAAGGCACTGTATGACATGGTATGCCAGTGTGAATTTCTCAGTCTCTGTCATCATGTTCATTCCGTGCACGCAGCCTAGATTCCATTTTCCCACGGCCTCGCCGACAAAGCAGCCCACACCCCCGAAATGTAAAAACGGGGTCTTCGTCAGCTGCAAAGTGAACGTCCTTGTACATGTTCAGGATATCCTGTAAAATTGTAATGTCCATAACGAAAACCTTGCGCAGCAACAAGTCGGTCACGTCTGGGACGGTGCAGACTTTGCCCAAGTAATAAACCTGTGAGCTTCTAAGCAGCGGGAGTTTGCATTCCTTAATCGCACTCGGGAAATCACTGATCGTTAGCTCCACGTGCCGAAAGCCGTCCTCTGGGGGAGTTGATAGATTCACCATTTGGTATGTTTGCACTTCTCGCTTACAGGTTATTTGCTCGCAAGGAACATGTTTGTCGCATACGAAGTTGGTAGGTTTGCTAAGCGTCTGATACGAACACTTCGAGGATTCTACTCCGATTGCCCAGTTTATGGTGTGCTTTCCCGGGTCCTTGCGTACTACGCCTGCCACGGGAGCTACATCACTCGGTTTCACCCAACCGTTGTGGAGCGGAGGCTCGATCAACCCCTCGCAAGGATTAGTTACAGGGCTGGTATTCAGGGGAATGTTTGAGACCCTAATACTCTGGGCTTCATTTATTATGTCACATGTGACATACAACATACTCTTGTACGGACTCCATCCTAGGAGCGCTAGATCCGATGCGGTAAACCCTACCGATTTCCAACGTGGCTGATGTTGCATAAAGGCCTTTTCAGCATCTGTCGCGTCTCTGTCCTTGTCTACATGCATCACAAGCTGATCGATTACGTGCTCAACTTGAACGTGAGGCTGATGTTGCGACTGTCCGCTGAGCTCAACTTGAAGGTGAGGCTGATGTTGTGACTGTCCGCTGAGCTCAGCTTGAACGTGAGGCTGTCCGCTGAGCTCAACTTGAAGGTGAGGCTGATGTTGTGACTGTCCGCTGAGCTCAGCTTGAACGTGAGGCTGATGTTGCGACTGTCCGCTGAGCTCAGCTTGAACGTGAGGCTGGTGTTGCGACTGTCCGCTGAGATTCTCTAAGAGTCTAGCGTCTATGTCCTTGTCTACATGCATCACAAGCTGATCCTCTATGACTCTATGAAGCGTAATAGGGTTCTCGAATTGATTCATGAACACATCACACAACATTTGTTGTATATCTGGGGAGTTGTAACAATCATCTGCCTGGGTCGCGGTGTAGAAGTCGTTCGTCCCCGTAGTGACTCCGTCATTGTACATGGGGTCGATTTCCTCGGAATCAACATGTTCTCTTTGCATGTGGTCATTTGAGGTGTCCGGTGAGGTGTTGTCTTGCGTGAGTTTGGCTAACAACGCGTTAAACCCTGATGTGAGACTCGACGCAAAGTTTAGGTCTGTTGAAATATCTCGCTGAGACTCATTCACCCTCTCCACATTGTACTCAACCTGGTAGACGGGTTCCTGTCTGTCCATATATATCTCTGCGGCCGAAGGGGGAGAATCGCCTTGGTTCGCACTCAGCGCCTTGGTCAACTCTCTTATGTTCCGGAGAGCATTCTCTGTGACGTCCGGGCGCATCGGTGTCATTTTGGGAACGAACCTGCTGTCGTCGAGAGTATTCTCACTGACATGGTACTTCTTTTTCCCTGCCACTTCAGACACGACCCCGTTGCTGGAGCGCTTATTATGTCCACATCTAGTGTCGTGTGAGGTCACGCAGGAGCTGACTGTGGTACAACTCGGCTTCAGTGCTTTAATCACACTCTTGTACATTCCAGGCGCACACGTAAAGCCCCGCTGATTCCGGATCGCGGACGCTTCCTTTGTCCTCAGTGATTCTATAACGCTGACACGCAGGGGTTCTTGGAAGCCCAGACATAGCAGCTTATCCGTGATGGCATCGAAGCTTCTGGAGTTCTCACCTAACCACACTTGAGGAACGTCGACCTTGCTCATATCCCTACGTCCGATTTCGTGTGGTTTCAATGTCAGCCATGTATTGGCATCCACCAGCCCGGTCCTGCAAAACTTGCAGACGTTGAAGATGACCGAGGTCCTGTCTCTCCAGCCACTACCGTCGACCGCATGTGGCCCTACGTAAGGTTCACAGAGTTCCTTCGGTGTTAAGGACACATCTCCTACCCACCACTTCCTCAACGCCTGCAACTTTAGGTCAAGCTCTTCGCTGTCCACGTGCGCGTACAACATACACACAGCCAGATCAGCACACGCCATGCGGAATGCGTCCTCGTCTTTAACAACGTTGGAAGACCTGTACATCCTGGACACAGAGATAAATGGTAACAACGACAACACGTCGTTAGTGTCACTGTGGACACGAAACGTTGTTGATAGTTTAGGGTCTCGATACAAGTGTCATGCACATGTCTCTGAGTGAGCCCATTACCCCAAGGGTGACCTTGTTGATGTTATAAGCGAGCCGCTCGTCCAGTGTTTTACCTCGCATGTTTGCCATCCAGGAGCTCAAGGTCTGCCATTTAGAATCCAGAGTCGTGACGACATGCATCATCATACCCTTCGCATGGCCAATGTCTTCTAAGATAAGGCAATCGAGCCTGGGTTCCAGCATGCTGCTACAGTCCGATTTCGAGGCAAGTTCAGTTCCTCGGGCGTAGCATGCCGTGACAGTAGAATGTAGAATGTCTTCAACGTGCAACTTATGGATCAAAACACTCAATGAGGATATGGATACCAGCCCGTCGGTCAGCGTGTGTATGAGTGACCGTTCTATGTTCTCGGGGTGCGCGGCTGCGCCTCTCGCCTGTATCTCGTGGCATAAGCATTGTGTTGCCAAGAATGTATACAGAGGTTCGGGTTTTCTGTTAGCGAAAGGGTCAACCCTGGGGTTCCAACTGTTGTTCTCCTCCTTGTGTAACTCGAGATACGAAGGAATATACACTTTCAATTCCCTGGAACCTCGTCGGTCTTGAAATCGCCACCATAGTTTTAGGAACCTGTAAGAATCCCCTGCTCCTAATGCGATACTGCCATGGTCCTTGAGCTGCTCGAACACGTAGCTGGCAATACTGCGCCTAGCATTTTCATTTGTGTGAAAGCAATAGCGTTTGTTGTACACGATTTCCAAGAACAACATCACAAAGTAAGGCGTGTGCATAACAGCCAGGTGCTCCAAGCGCTGCAGGTTCAAATCCCTATCAGGGACCATCCTTTGGCTACTGCTATCGGCCGCCTTATATCTCAAGGCACCGGATTGTGTGTACACCACCTTTATGCACTGGCATAGCAGGCACCGATCAGCAGTTCCATGTTTGAAAAATTTACTGAGTCCCAAGGGAGGCGGTATGTTCTCTGGGTGGTAGTAGAAGTCTTGACTTTGCCTTACGGGTGCTCGGTCTTCGTGTTCTTGACTCTGGTAATTATACAAGTAGCTAATGGCATCCTCTGTGCAATTGAATGTGTTACAATGATCCAGTGCTCCCCCGTGGAGAGCTGCTGCGATTGTTTTCCACTTGACCACACCATCCTGTGCATCCATTGTTGTTGCTATGAAACAAACAAAAAACAAATATATGGAGTTTGTGTCACCGCGCATACATCGTGGTCACACTAACATGCAGTCCCCCAGCTAGATCTGTAAATAACATGAAACCTCTGCCCCATGTGTTTGTGCGTGTGTGGGAATGTCAGTACCGTATTACAGTTTGAAAATGTTCAACGTGGTGTCATTATCCATGATCGTGTGAGAGACCATCATCTTGTATTTCATCTCCGCAGCGTGATAGTACAAGGTATGCTGCACGGCAAGGGCCAGGCAACTAGTTCCATCCGTTCCGAGAGCCCAGTCTAACAGTGAGGTCTTAAACGCGTCAGAGAGTACTGAAGCATACCCGTGTCTGATCCCGCAGCTAAACGGTGTGGGCTGACAAGATCCAAAATCGGGCAACGAGTACCAGAGAGCAAAAGATGAAGTGTTTGGACAAGGGGATCCCATCCTGCTCCTATTTCCCGGTATGTCTCCGATCACATTTGTTGCCAACGTCAAGTCTCCCATAAAGTACGTGTGTATGAAAAACGAGGCGGTCGTACTAGGAGGCCTGGGTAACACCCCGGGAAACATCTCTGTGTCAATCAGTATGTACCTGACTCCTAGCGCTTCGCGTTTGTAGTCTATCATTTGCACCTCTCTCGGCAACTCGTTCGAGAGTCCAAAGACCCACGTCAAGACTTTGCACTCGATCTCCTGGACGTTGCAGGTATGGTTGGACCACACTACAGCATGCAATCCGCGGACCTTGGGAATGGCTTTGATGCACGCTGTTTTGGTGTCGAACCCCTTCCATCGTAGATCTATTACGTACGCCCGGTCTGTCCGCATGGCCACATCGTGATGCTCACAGGCGATCGCGTTCATCGCCGAGTAGGATTCGATGATACCCAAAGCCGTAGCCTCTCCAAACAACCTGTTGCTGTACTCGGGTACGGGGATGGCGAGCTTGCGGCTGATCACGTATAAGGCGCTGAAATTTTCACGCCCTGGGAACATCTCGATGGTGATCGCACTGGGTAGCCTCTCCCCGAATTGGTCCGACTGACTGACAAAGTTGAACTGATCCACGACCGTCAAGGGTCTCTCCGCTGTGCAACCAAAGTGGGACGGGCGAGTCCTGTAGACGTACAGACCAGGTGGGAGACTTTTTCAGCTGATACACGATCACGGCGTCGCAGCACTTAGGGTACTTGCGACTTCGATTTTGTGTCAGCCATCTGTACACCGTCACCACGTTATCCATTTCGTATGCCCATAGAGTTCTCCTACCGGGGCCGTCGTTCTTCCCGCCTCTCGCTACGCCCCCTGGTCTTTTACTGCAGGGTTTTTCAGTGTCAGCGTGTATAAAAGGAGAGTCGTTCAGTTCTTCCACGTCTTTGTTCGGTTGATTGGTAGCAGCAGAATCACAAGAGCACGGCTTATGCTCCACAGCGTGTCGGATCAGCATCTCCGCGTTGTGTTTAAAGTTGAATCTGTGCACAGGGCAAGGCTTCACGATGTCTTCTGTTAGATCGCTCAACTTGAACCCCTCCGCTCTGGGTACATATATCATGTCTCCTATCACAGGAACAGGGTCCAGGGTTAGCGCCTTGTACAGCGAACAGCACACTGACGGCTCCATCGAAGACAACCCCTTCTTCACCGGGCGGGTTCCGGACAGTCTGCTAAGAGACTGCGAGAAGAACCGTAAAGGTACGATAGTGAGCACAGTTCGAAAAGCAACAAACATGTACAGGAGAGTATCCGCGGTGAATTACCGAAACGGTGGGACATGCAACAAAAGGTCCAAACTCTCCAGCGCAAAATGTATTGTGTGCCTGGTCACGTTGGTGAAAAGCAGCAAAGACAGACAAAGGGCAGGCGTTAAACTCCGCTGTCCGTGTAACGTCAGGGTATGTACAACCTGCTTCAAGAACAACCCAGAATGGTACCTAGCCAAGCCTCATTTCACAAAGTGTCCAACCACATGGGAGTTCATCTACGCAGTATGTGCCTCCTTCGAAGGCGTCAAGGAGAAGGTGTGTTGTGATTGGATGTGTTCTAGGTGCGCCTCTGAACACCAGAGCCCCTCATGCTCACAGTGCACCCGGGGCATGGATCGATGTCCGCGACGTGAGACCTGTACCTTATGGTGTGCGACCAACGACTCGCCCGAGGAGATCGAAGACAGGAGTGATGTTGTCTATGATGAGCACAAAATTGAGGACTACAGGGATCCTATCAGATCGCAGGTGTTTGACAAGGTTTCGCAGAGTAGGCACTTGTCTGCTTCAGATATTAGAACCCTGTTTCCCGAATGTTTCGCCCCTCAATTGTGCACGTGTGAGTCCCCCAACGACCAAAACCCCATGTGCACCAGCTGCACTCCCGTGCTGACAGTGATGCAGTTGCTGGCTAAAAACCCTCATCCTTTGATAGCCTCCCTAGCTGAGCACGCTATACCAGGCAGGGCTCTGGCTCGTAACGTGTACAACAGAGGCATGCTGATTAACATGTTCAATGACCAGGACCTGCCCTTGTGCGCCAACGGACGTTCGTGCAAGGGTATGTTGGTGAATGCTCAAAACAATCCCAAGCCACTGCCCTCGTTGATCTCAACAGAGTCTTACAACCGTTTTGTCTCACGTAGAGTCCAAACCGGAGAAGTTCAGCACATCGACGCCTGTCCCTGTCTCCCCTGCCTCCTGTTCAACCAGTCCGCTGCGATCGCACAGATGCTCAGCTCCGAGAGTGTACACCTGGAGCCTCATCCAACTGAGCCTGTGTATTACTTCAATGTGAAACTTTCTCCGGACGTCGGGGTGCCAGAGGTGTGCATAGATGAGTATCTATGAGGTATACTACCTTGTCAGCTTTCGAGGTTCAGTGGGTAGCTACAAACCCACTGTCTACTACAATTGGAGGGACATGGTTAGAGTGTTACACAGAGACAACAGTGGAAAAATAACATTCTCGCCTTTACAATGATACACGGCGAGAGGTAGTCCAATCAGAGATGTGTAGTACAACTCAACGCGGGCTGTAGGCCAAGTCCAACCTAGCTCGTCCACTAGTAGTCCAACCTACTTCAGTCCAACCTAGCTCGTTCAACTTAGACTACAGCATCCCAAGTCCACTACATAGTCCAACCTACAACCTACTTCAGTCCAACCTACATCATCCAACCTACACCTACTTCAGTCCAGCCAGCCAAAGTCCACTACATCGTCCAACCTACACCTCCTTCAGTCCAACCTAGCTCGTCCGACTAGAATACATCGTCCAACCTACACCTACTTCAGTCCAACCTAGCTCGTCCGACTAGAATACATCTTCCAACCTAGCTCGTCCGACTAGAATACATTGTCCAACCTACAACCTACTTCAGTCCAACATAAATCGTTCAACTTAGACTACGGCGTTCAAAGTCCAACCTGTTGTAGTCCAACCTACTATTGTCCAACCCACTCATAGAGCGTTTGACTTAAAAGCAAGACCGTACAAGCAAGACGTGTGTGTGTCTACTACCGACCATGGATATCCTCACCCGAAAAAGATACCGTTACATACACGAGTCTTCTGGTAACGTGGACAAACTGAACCACGTGGCAGATGTTCTCTTTCATCATGGGATGCTATTAGACGAGGAGAGGGAAACCATCCAGAGTATACAAGGGTCTTATGACAAAGCCCGGGCTCTGATCGATTATGCAAGGAGGAAGGGAGATATTACCAGTAACATGTTGATGACAACCTGGGAGAACTACGGTCGAGCAGATGACCCCGATGATGATGATGACATGTCGATCGAGGATATACTTGACATATTGGACGATCTGAGTCATGGCGATATTGAGACGCTCAAGTTTTTCATGAGGGAGATACAAGTCAACGGCCGACGACCCATCAATCGGGCTGACTTGGATAGTATGACTGATAGAACCCAGATAGCAAAAGCTATCGCGCTGCGCTACGAATGTGACACCCAAGTGGCGTTGAACATTCTGATGAAAAACATTCATTGTGATGACCTGGTTAGGATGACTTCGAAGACATTGACCGTCAGCGCATCAAAAACACCAGATGTGACCTTCGGCTGTTACCTTGAAGCTATTGATGCAAACAAAGCTGCTGTTACGGAGAAGGCGTTGCACGTACTCCAGGACCTCAATAGAGACCATCTGGAAAGATTCATATTGATATTGAGTCTACCAAGTGAATGTATCAAGACTGCCACTGACCTCGCAACAGTCCTCACGGAGCACGCGAATTACGATATGCGCATTTACTTAGAGACCATATGCAAGACACTTTGTAAGATCCACTGCAATGATTTAGTCTATGACTTGAACATGTACATACGTGGGCTCAGCACCTGACGTGTGTCTGATGTTCCCACAATGACATATCATATTTTTCTTCACTGATGTATATTGAACATGTATTGCGCTGATGTTCATTACAAATGTACATTGTTGTTGACAATAACAAAAGTCTGACTGTCACTGTTGAAATCTGTTACTTTGTGTCATGGTCCACAAAGGACTCTGGTTTGGACTTTGTATTTTATCTTGTTTCCTGTATTTTGAAATTACTGTCTTCCTTGGGTGCCCTTTATTTCCTGTCTTCCCTCCAGTTGTGATTGTTTTCCCCTGTGTCTTGTCACTCACCTGTGTCTGTTTCCCTCTTTGTCTCTTCCCCTATATATACCGGTCCTCTCCTTTTGTTCTATGTTGCGTCATTGATGTTCCTGATGTTGATGATCGTCTCCCCATGTCAAGAGTTTCCCTGCGTTTTTGTACCTGACTTTGTAACTTTATTTTGGTAATAAATCGTGGAACCGCTTCAGCCTCCCTGCCTGCCTCTCTGCGTTTGGGTCCTTCCCCTGCTGCCTTGATGGCTCATCGTGATACTTTGTCAGAGATGGTAATTACATCTACATTTCTATTCGAAAAAGTGCCCTGAGATAACTTTGTTATGATATGGCGCTATATAAATAAAACTGAATTGAATTGAATTGAAAAGGTGTGTGAGTCCATAGTACATTGTTGTTGACAACTGAATGTCAATGTTGAAACCTATTACTTTGTCAGAGAACTGGACCTGGAACTGACAGTACGCGCCTCTCATGACACTTTGCAAATGTTACCTTTGTATGCTTCATACAAAGCATAATAAAAACACACATGGCAGGGAAACCCACATAAACTCGTAATAACAGAGGACTCACAGCTAACACCACACCACAGAATGACACAGTGACACTAGGCTTTGTTACATGTTGTATATCTGTATGCATAATAAAACACACATACAGCATGCCTATGAAAATGCACAGAAAATCACAGGTCAAGTCCACAGATAACGCTCTGCATGCCATATATTTCAACTGTACACCACATATCACATACCTGTACACAATGTGATATCACAAAGCAGTCGTGAACAGATGTGTCCACCAACCATACGATTCCTGGGGTCACCGTGCAGTCAGTGTCGTGGAAAACTGCCTTTACTGTTATGTTGAACAAAACGCAAGAAACACAGATCGTTGACAAAAATATATTGTACAATAGGAGATAGACAACAGTAGTCATCAGCCATCTGTCTCTATCTCAGAAGAGAAGATACAAGAATACAGCTTTTATAGTATTCAGGAGACAAAGAAACTCTTTCTCATGGGTCAGTGTTACATGGTTCGATAGGTTAAAACCTATAGGAAACTCCAAAAACATTAAGACCCTTAACCCACATCTGGACAACCTGAAGCAGCTCTATATTAGAGCTTTCCAGTCCCTATTTGAATTTAAATTAACATAGTCTCTCTCCCTCCCTCTCCCCTCCTCTCCCTCTCCCCCACACACACACACACACAGTAAGAACAGGTCCAGGTTAGAGGACAGAGGGAAAGTACACAGTAAATACAATCGCCACTACAGCCCCTCTCCCTCCCTCTCCCGCCTTCTCCCTGTCCCTGTCCCTCTCCCTCACACACACACACACACACACACACACACACACACACACACACAGTAAGAACAGGTCCAGGTTAGAGGACAGAGGGAAAGTACACAGTAAATACAATCGCCACAATTTACAGCACCTGATGTGTGTCTGATGTTCCCACAATGACATATCATACTTTTCTTCACTGATGTATATTGAACATGTATTACGCTGATGTTCATTACAAATGAACATTGTTGTTGACAATAACAAAGGTCTGACTGTCACTGTTGATATCTGTTACTTGGTCAGAGATACATCTACATGAAAATGTGTGAGTCATTACACTTGTACATTGTTGTTGACAATACATAAAGGTCTGACTGTCACAGTTGAAATCTGTTACGTTGTCACAGATGTAATTACATCTACATGAAAAGGTGTGTATTGAGTACTTGTGGTGCAGCAACATGATGTACCGAAAAGTCTAGTCACCCTGTGGTGTTTGATAGACAACAGAAGTCATCAGCCATCTGTCTCTATCTCAGAAGAGAAGATACAAGAATACAGCTTTTATAGTATTCTGGAGACAAAGACAGAATGACACAGTGACACTAGGCTCTGTTACAAGTGTTGTATCTCTTTATGCATAATAAAACACAGAAATTCAATTCAGTTTCAGTTTTATTTATATAGCGCCATATCATAACAAAGTTATCTCAGGGCACTTTTTCGAATAGAGCAGGTCTAGACCGACTCTTTATATTTACAGAGACCCAACAGTTCCCACCATGAGCAAGCACTATGCGACAGTGGCAAGGAAAAACTCCCTTTTAACAGGTAGAAACCTCGAGCAGAACCAGGCTCAAGGTGGGCGGTCATCTGCCTCGACCGGTTGGGTTGAAGGGGGAAGGGGGGAGCGGGAGAGAGAGAGCAGGAGGAAAGAGAACATACAGCAGCTCAATACAGCATAGGAATTGGACTGTGTACCTCCAGCTAAAATGATTTGATGACATATGATAGTGGGTCCTATGCCTGTGAGTGTTTCAGGTGTGTAGTTCCGTGCACTAAAGATGTATGCAAAGACACGTTGTTTGTATAAGCAAAAGACACGTTTATTGGAGTCAGTAGACACAGGGTAACAGAAACAGCTGAGGAATGCAAACCAATATATACGTTGCAAGACATAAAGGATCCTGTATGGTACTAGAAAGACACGATGAGGTATTGGTTAAATGACTGTCATATCATAGGCAGTAGACTGTCATATCATAAGCAGTAGATTGTCACATCATAAGCAGTAGATTGTCACATCATAAGCAGTATATCATAAGCAGTAGACTGTCATATGAGCCATGAGTCAGCCATAGAACACTCATAGTTAGACCATGTCCTACATACACAGAAATACGTCCGCAGCGGCACCGTTAACAACGTTTAGTCATATCAGGTACTTTCTCCATGAACTGTTCTACAGACACAGCTCTCCGCTTTAGCAATGTGGCAGCTGCTGTGGAAAATCCCGGGAGTGTGGTTATTGCACTTATTGTAATTTTTAATGGGTAGGGATTTAATGTAGCCTCCCAATCCCTTTCACCGTCCAATGTATCACCCCCTATTTGAAGTACTTGGATGTCTTTAGTGATTTTTGCTTGTCTTCTATGTTTCTGTGAGGATCTGTATTCAAGGTGTGGTCAGCCTCGGTGTGGTCAGCCTCGGCATGGCCATATGGTCTGTAGTTCTCCCAGGTTGTCATCAACATGTTACTGGTAACATCTCCCTTCCTCCTTGCGTAGTCGATCAGAGCCCGGGCTTTGTCATGAGGCCCCTTTATGCTCTGGATAGTTTCCCTCTCCTCGTCTATTATCATTCCATGATGAAAGAGAACATCTGCCACGTGGTGCAGTTTGTCCACGTTACCAGAAGACTCCTGTATGTAACTACGTCTTTTTTGGGTAAGGATATCCATGGTCAAGGGCGATAGTAGACATACAAGTCTTGCTTGTCCTATGCTTGCTTGTACGGTCTTGCTTTTAAATCAAATGCTCTACGAGCTAAGTTGGGACCAGCTTGGACGCCGGAGTGTAGATTGGACGAGCAAAGATTAGACTAGGTTGGACGCTGGACTGTAGGTTGGACGAGCTAAGTTGGGACCAGGTTGGACGCCGGAGTGTAGGTTGGACGAGCAAAGATTGGACTAGGTTGGACACCGGACTGTAGGTTGGACGAGCTTGGGACCAGGTTGGACGCCGGAGTGTAGGTTGGATGAGCTAAGATTGGACTATGGACGCCGGACTGTAGGTAGGACGAGCTAAGTTGGGCCCAGGTTGGACGAGCTAAGATTGGACTAGGTTGGACGCCGGAGTGCAGGTTGGATGCCGGAGTGTAGGTTGGACACCAGAGTGTAGGTCGGACGAGCTAAGATGGAAACAAGCGGGCCGCTCTGACCCCCGCGTCCTCCCCGGTATATGCTGCGCCGGCCTCCCAGAAGAGCCTAGTCGAACGTAGATCGTGTGCCTTGCTGGAGATGAAGACTACTCCCCCGCCGCCGCTCCCCCTGCCCCTGCTGCTCATCCTGCTGAGCTCTTGGTCTCACGCGCATGGCGAGGTACTACGCGTGACCGCAGCGTTGGGCGGGAGCGGACGTTACATCGCCGGGGCCGCGAGTCCCTTCGAGTACGTGGGCGACTGGAAGGCCAAGGAGGGCTCTCTGCGAATATCTAACGTAACGCTGCTAGACAAAGGCACGTACACTTGCATCTTCACTTTGTTCCCCAGCGGCAACTCCAAGATGGATGTGCGTCTGGAGGTGATCGCGCCCCCCGCTGCCTACGTGATGGACGCTCGCCCGGTGTTGGGCGACAGACCTGCCCCCCTAGCTGCCTGCACCGCGGCAGGAGCCAAGCCGCCAGCGGAGGTGCTGTGGCTCCTGCGTGATCCCAACGGGACGGAGATCGCCATCACCCACTCCACGTACTTCACCGGGTCCACCCACTCCACGTACTTCGCCAAGTTCACAGACTCCACCCTGCACGCGAACGGCACGACCACCACGGTCGCTTGGCTGCTGGGAGTGCCCACCGGAGAGCTGGACGGCGCCACTGTCCAGTGCCTCGTGATATTTTCGGGAAAAGAGGAGAGGATCCCCCACGTCCTGCGGGTTGGCATTCCGCCCGCCGACCCGAGGGTATCGGAGACGTTGGCCGGCTCGTTTCTGTGCGAGGCCGAAGCCCGGCCGAGCCCTGACTTCGCGTGGACTGCGGCGGACGGCGGTCCGCTGCCCCACTCCGGGGTCAGAGCGGACGGCGCCACTCTGACGTTCCTGAGCGAAAGCCCCGGACTCTATCGGTGCGAAGCGTCTAATGCACACGGATCACGAAGCGCCCTCCTATACATGCGCTTCGCCCCAGGAGCCTGCGCCGCACCCTGGACGCTATTCGGTCTTTCGGCTTTCCTGACAGTCGTTTGTCTCGCGGTTTGGTGCTGCGTTACGAAGGAGGATCGCGGCACCCGTGTGAACTCCGAAACACCCAAATGAATAAACCGTGGCTTTGTATGTACACGGCTGGGTTGTAGGTCTGTCTTTGCCGACGACGCTGACAGGAATTGAAAATTCGAAAACAAAAATACCTAAATGAATAAACTGTGAGTTTGTATGTACCTGGGTTGTAGATCTGTCTTTGCTGATGCTGACACTAAATTGAAAATTGAAAATACCTAAATGAATAAACTATGGCTTTGCACACCACTCTGTTGTAGGTCTGTCTTTGCTGATGATCACTGGGGTCACTAGGACCCGCCTCTACCCTTCTCCCCCATCCCCAGCTCTTTGGGTCTCTCGGACCCGCCTCTCCACATTTACAAACAATCTAAGGCAGCACAAGGGTTAAGTCTTTATTTAACAAAGTGTGGGTATAGAACATCCAAGGTGTGAGCATATTCACAATTAATCACGATTACTCATCATCATCAACAAACACAACGCCCTTGACCCGTTGCTCAAAGTTGACACAGCTGCCCGGCTGATACCAAAAGCCTCTGTTGTCCTCATATTCCAAGCCAACACTGCCAATATACCAGCGGAGGACGTTTCAACGAGTGGAACTGTAATTCAGGCAACAAGCTCCGCCTGTCAAACGAATTGCACACCATCCACTTTACAAGAGATACCCGTGTGCATTGTCCCACCAAATACTCATCTTGGTTGCACATCCGTCTGCACGGGTGATCCGGTGGATGGTAGAACTACAATAACAATAACTACAACAAGATCCTCCTGGCAAAGTAATCGCCTATCACCTACTTTGGTACAGCAAGAGAAAAAGGAGAGACCTGTGTGCACTGTCCGACCAAATAGTCGTCGTATGCCTGAACCTGAGTGGAATAGTGGTGTGCGACCCGAAGCACATGCTGCACGCCTAGGTCCACTCAGGAATAGGACTAGACGAAGGCGCACCAGAGGGATATGGAGTTTTGCCAGAAGAGGGGTCATGCTCCCCTCTAGAGGGGTCGTTTTCGATGACTCTGACAATGACTAAGTCCTAGATTGGACTACTAGGTTGGACTGGTTTTTTCATAGGTTGGACAACGTTTGGTATGAATACTTTTACATCACGTTGATGTTGTTGTCACAGCGTGGTATTTGTATAGAAACAAGACTTTGCAAAGGACAAAGGAGAATGAGGAGGTCCCATAAGCCATGCGCCACATGGCCAGCTGTGTTTTATTTGGACATGTAACAGTTTATATACGTATACAGTTTCTAATACAATATGTAATGCTGTTTGGACATGTAACAGTTTATACACGTATACAGTTTCTAATACAATATGTAATGGTGTTTGGACATGTAACCATTTATATACCTAAATGGTCTAATAAAATATATTGGTGTTGCATCACTTCATGTTTTCCTTTTTCCTTACATTTACCTGCTTCCCCGCTTGTGTACCTTGTTGTATTATGGTACTGATTTTAAAAACACCCCCTTTGTTGTTATTGTCTTCAACCGCATTCCGTTAACCCTTCCGCTGTCCTCCTATTTTGTACACAACCCCTCTATCCACGGGGTCAGTGTGACCCGGGTTCAACGTTCCCCCCATTTCTGGTCAGGGGAGAGGGGTGTCGTTGTGACCCAGGAGGACAGCGGTAGTAGGAGAGGTGGGATGGGGGGGTCATTGTGACCCAGGAGGACAGCGGTAGTAGGGAAGGAGACGTTGAGAAGGGATAGGGGAAAGCGAGCGGCCTAGGAGAGTGGGGTCACTGTGACCCAGGAGGACAGCGGTAGTAGAAGAGAGAGGGGGGGGGTGTTCATTGTGACCCAGGAGGACAGCGGGAGTAGGGAAGGAGACGTTGAGAAGGGATAGGGGAAAGCGAGCGGCCTAGGAGAGTGGGGTCACTGTGACCCAGGAGGACAGCAGCAGTAGGCAAGGAGACGTTGAGAAGGGAGGGGAGGGAGCAACCCTTCCGTCATCCTCATATTCTGTACACACCACACCCCCTATCCTCTGGGGTGGGGGGTCATGTGACCCGCCGGATTCAATGTTCCCACATTTGCGCACACGTCGGGCAATGTGGCAGCGAACAGCTTCGGCATATGTATTTCTTACACCCGTAGCACACCGTGTTTGTTTTACTGTCCTTCTTCGTGGGGCATATCTGGCACCTCTTTCTCTTACTCGCCCCGCCGGGTGGGACAGCGGGCGGGACAGCGGCTCGATCCTCCTCCGGTCGATCACGCGATCTAGCCCCCCGCACAGCTTTCACCACTGCCGCGGACTCGTCCGCGTGAGGGAGATGCTCCCTTCTCTCGATGAGCGGAGTCACGAGCGCCTTTCCCAGCTGCTCCAGGAACACCCTCCTCTTGTTGCGGTTACGAGGCATCCAGTCCGGGCGTAGCTCTCGCCATATCACAAAGGCGTTGTAGGACGAGACGTCGACGATGTTGTGGAAGACAACCAGGGGCCAGCGCGCCGTCATCCTTCTGCAGCTGTACGTTCCGATCACCTTGTCCAGGTTGTCCACGCCTCCTTTGTTGCTGTTGTAGTCTAGGACGACGGTCGGCTTCTTGTCCTGCCGAGAGCTAATCTCGGCCTCGGCGTGCAGCGGCAGCGTGCTCAGAAGCACCACGTTCTTGTTTTTCTTCGGGACGTAGGAAACTAGAGTCGCGGTGGGCGTGAAGGCGAATTTGGAGGAGAACACCTTTCTTTGCTTGATCGCGAGCAGCGCGGGTGGGAGCTCGGGCTTGTTCTTTCGCACCGTGCCGACCATGGTCATGTTCCTCTTGAGGAGCTGCCGCGCCAGCTCGTAAGAGGTGAAGAAATTGTCGCACGTGACGTTGCGACCCCTGCAGTCCCTCCGTGACGTCGAGCACGACCCGCATCCCCTGGTTCTTTTCTGGCACTCCGCTGCTCGCCTTGCCCGTGTACACTTGCATATTCCAAGCGTAGCTGGATCTGGCGTCGCAGGCCACCCACGTCTTGATCCCGTATTTCGCCGGCTTGCTGGGCATGTACTGTCGGAAAGGACACCGACCTTTGGAGGTGGTGGTGGTGGTGGGGGGGGAGAAGGAGAAGGCGATTAGTCTACTACGGCGTGTCACAGGACTACGCAGTTCTCACAGACACGCACACACAGACAGACACGTACACAGAGACACACACACACACAGACAGAGACACACGGTACTGGCATGACGTAGTAGTAGTAGTAAGCAGTAGCAGTAGTAATAATAATAATAATAATAATAATAATAAGAGCAGTAGCAGTAGTTAGTCACTACCTCGGAAAGGAACCAGTTGCTCGTCCACAGTGATGTCAGGCCCCGGGTTGTAGAGTCGCGGCAGCCGCTCCACCCACGCGTCCCAGACCTCTCTTATGGCCGCCAGTTTGTCCGTGGCGCGTCTCGCGGGCCTAGACTCGCGGTCGTCGAATCGCAGCATCGCGGAGTACGCGTGAAAGACCTTGAGGGGCATCGTGGCGCGGAAGATCGACCTTCCGCTCTCCGAGTCCCACAGACTAGCCGCGGCCTCGCCTCGGGACTTGTATACGCCCGCCAAGATCAGCAGCCCTACGTAGGCGCGCAGGTCGATCTCGTCCATCCTTTTCCAGCCGTCTCCGTGTTTGCGCGTCCCCTCCAGATTTGTCATCTCCACAATGATTTTCTCTATCGCCGGTGTGATGAAGAGGTAGAAGGCGGATGCGATGTCGCGAACGTGGGAAACGGCGCAGCTGGTGGGACCCGGGGTGATGGTGTTGACGGCGGCGGCGGCGGTCGCAGTCGTAGTCATCCTGCCCCGTTTGGCGTACGCTGTCCAGGACCACGTTATCTTGCCGTTTTTTGACGGGAAGGTCTGTCTTTCTTCGTCTTCGCCTTCTTCGTCATGTAATTCTTCGTGTAATTCTTCATCGTGTAATTCTTCGTCATGAAATTCACCATGTACTTCTTCACGTACTTCTTCTTCATGTAATTCTTCATCGTGTGCCGACGCTGACGCTGAAGCCGATGCTTCTTCATCGCGTGGGGCTATAGCCTCTGCTGCGTCGTTGCGTTGATCGTCTTCTTCGGAAGACGGCGCGTCGTGCTCGGGGTTGTACTCTTCCTTGTCTTCTTCTTCCGACACGTCTTCCTCTTTGGCATCGGAGTACTGCTCGTCTGACGTACATATGTGTTGTAGTACCTGCGCGGCAGAGAAACGCACACGAGACATTGTAGGTTTCGGATTTGTTTTTGTTGTTTTTTGTTTGAGTGGGTGTGTGTGTGCTCGGGGAGGAGAGGAAGGCCAAAGTGGTGGAGGTGGAGGTTAGCGAACAGGAAGGTGGTGACATTAGCCGGACAGGACAACTATTCCAAATATTAGTAGGGTTTATATCCTACCGGAAGGGCTCACGGGAGCGAAGGTCATAATATACGTGATTTTGTTATGAGGGGAAGAGTGAGCTGTTTTATGAGTGTCGACACTGTGTGTGTGTGTGTGTGTGTGTGTATGATAATCATAGATAAAGACTGACAGGCTTTTTGTTATGAGGGGAAGAGCGGGGTGACAGCTTTGACCAGGGACACGCGTGAGCGTAGAGACTTGGGAACGGGAGGGAGCTGTTTCATGAGCATCGACACTGTGTGTGTGTGTGTGTGTGTGTGTGTGTAATAATCATAGATAACGATTGGCAGGCACAGTATACACAACGTGCATCACAGACGGCAGAATCCATTCTAGGGTCGATGTCACCCGAGAGGAGAGGACAGGGGCCAAGGGAGGAGAAGGAAAATGCGACGAGGTTGAACGACGAACGAGATGGCGGTGGGGTCGCTTTGACCCCGAGAGGACAGAGCGAGGGACAAGGAGAACGGAGAAGGAGGAGACTGGGGGTCGCTTCGACCCGAGAGGACAGGGCGAGGGAGAAGGAGAAAGGAGAACGACGGTGGGGTCGCTTTGACTCGCTAGGACAGAGCGAGGGAGAAGGAGAAAGGAGAAGGAGGAGACTGGGGGTCACTTTGACCCGAGAGGACAGGGCGAGGGAGAAGGAGAAGGAAAATGCGACGAGGTCGAACGACGAACGAGACGGCGGTGGGGTCGCTTTGACCCCGAGAGGACAGAGCGAGGGACAAGGAGAACGGAGAAGGAGGAGACTGGGGGTCGCTTCGACCCGAGAGGACAGGGCGAGGGGGAAGGAGAAAGGAGAACGACGGTGGGGTCGCTTTGACCCCGATAGCACAGGGCGAGGGGGAAGGAGAAGAGAGAGGAGACTGGGGTTGCTTTGACCCGAGAGGACAGGGCGAGGGAGATGGAGAAGGAAAATGCGACGAGGTCGAACGACGAACGAGACGGCGGTGGGGTCGCTTTCACCCGAGAGGACAGGGCGAGGGAGAAGGAGAAGGAGAAGAGAGAAGGAGGAGGACTGGGGGTCGCTTTGACCCGCTAGGACAGGGCGAGGGAGAAGGAGAAAGGAGAACGAGGAGACTGGGGTCGCTTTGACCCGCTAGGACAGAGCGAGGGAGAAGGAGAAAGGAGAACGAGACGGCGGTGGGGTCGCTTTGACCCGAGTGGACAGAGCGAGGGAGAAGGAGATGGAAAATGTCACGAGGTTGAACGACGAACGAGGCGGTGGGGTCGCTTTGACCCGAGTGGACAGAGCGAGGGAGAAGGAGAAAGGAGAACGAGGCAGCGGTGGGGTCGCTTTGACCCTAGAGGACAAGGGGAGGGGGAAGGAGAAAGGAGAAGGAGGAGACTGGGGGTCGCTTTGACCCGAGAGGACAGAGCGAGGGGGAAGGAGATGGAAAATGTCACGAGGTTGAACGACGAACGAGGCGGTGGGGTCGCTTTGACCCGAGAGGACAGAGCGAGGGGGAAGGAGATGGAAAATGTCACGAGGTTGAATGACGAACGAGGCGGTGGGGTCGCTTTGACCCGAGAGGACAGAGCGAGGGGGAAGGAGAAAGGAGAAGGAGGAGACTGGGGGTTGCTTTGACCCGAGAGGACAGAGTGAGGGGGACGGAGAAAGGAGAATGAGACGGCGGTGGGGTCGCTTTGACCCGAGAGGACAAGGCGAGGGAGAAGGAGAAGGAAAATGCGACGAGGTTGAACGACGAACGATACGGCGGGGTCGCTCTTACCCGAGAGGGCAGCGCGAGGGTTAAAGGGTAGCCGTGGGTGAAGTGGGGGGAAAAGGCGGAGTCTGCTGGATGGAAGAGGCAGCGGGTGAACGAATTTACGATGCAAACGTGTCGACAGACGATGGGGAGCTGCTTCCCCGCCTGTGTACCTTTACATGTATCAATCACTTAGTGTATATCATACCTCATGAGACTGAATCCGTCTCTACGGTTCTCAGTTTATTATACAGTGCATATCATGCATGCGCGTGGCGATGCCCACTTCATCACAGGGACATTCTCTGATATGTATTGCCTATCAACACTCACCGCACCTAGAGCGGGAGTCTGTGTAGTGGTAATGTGGACATGGTATGCAATAAGAGACACAACAAAGACTTCACGTTTGTTCGTTTTTATTTCAATGGGCACAGGTGTCAAATTGCGGGACTTGGTTGTAGCTGGACAGGATTCAGAGACCACTTTTCTCGCTTGTACACGGAGGTACTGATGATGACCATCTCATGTTCTTTCAAGGCTGATAATGGCTTCTTCACTTTTATGCTTCTCTTAGCTTTGTCATTTCCTAGGGCCCGGGGTCTGCTTGCGGAATACTTCTCTTGATGGTTAACTTCTCTTCTTGACTCTTATGTACTCCGAACGAGTCCGCTGACCCTTCCCCTGCACGATATTACTTTTGTTTTATAAACTTGTCTTGTCATGACTTATCCTGGCTTCTCTTTCACGTCCTCTCCTTATACGTGCCGGCGGGGTCATTATGTGCAGTCGATTCGCTGCAGTGCTGCAAAATGCACGTGTCTCACGGGATACGTGTGCAAACTTTCCACCGTCGGCTCAACGTAGCATGCGATCATGGCTAATATAGCGTCAAGATGGTAGTAACGTGTCACGTACATGGGTCTGGTGAAGGGACTGTCAGTGGGTCCTATCATTACGTCGAAGTCGTTGTAGCTGGCGGATTTCACGTTGACGCGGCCCAGGTTTGTCTTCTCATGATCTGTCAGAGTCCTGTTCTTTAAGAGGAGGCAGTTGTGCCACAAGGCCATGGCTTATCTTCGGGATCCTGGGGTAAATGGTGAGGTTACGAGATAAGGAGAGGAGAGGTCTGATATCCGAAAGGAGTACGAGGACGTCAGTGGACAAACAAACGGCTGTGCAGGTGTCCCGGGTTCGCCGGGCGTTATGATGCTTAAGCCTGAGCTGTTCGTAATTACGGAGATGTCACGAGAGATGAGCGCTCGGTGACATGGGCTCGCCAATATAGTTCCTCATGCGGTCCCGATGTTCCTCATCTAGACATCTAGATATTAAGGTCTCTAACCCCTGTATCCTCCTTCGAAACCTTGCATTGTCGGCTGCGACCCGCATCCAATGTGATGAGCGTGCCTCCCTGGCGTCTGTGGACATGGATATGGACTTTACCAGGGCTATGGGGTTGCTGAAATGTACACGTTTTTCTTGTGGTTGTAGTTGCTCCTGCTTCTTCTCCCCCCTCCCCTTCTTGTTATTCTTCTTCTTTTTACTCTCCTTCTTCGTCTTCTTCTCCTTACTCTTCTTGTTGTTGTTGTTCGCCTTGCCATTCTCATCCTCACATCGCAATCGGCGTAGGCGGCGACTAGTCCCGTAGGTCGATCGCTCAGTACCACATAAGGCTAGGGCTGCTGTGGGTTGGGATGTCTCTGCCATGTTCAATTCCAATCTTCACATTAAGATTAGTTTACAGAACATTAAGCCTACAATCGGACGAACTTCATGGTTCGGTTGCAATGTGTACGCTGCGATTTACACTGTCTGTGAAACCTTTATACAACAGAGGCTCCTCCTAAACCATCAAGGTCATTCAAACGCTGATCTCCGGTTTTACTTGTTGCGCGATACGGCTTCAGCAGCTGCCTAATATGTTCTAATTGGCTAGATGGTGTTCATCTATCCGACTCTATGTAGTTTCGTCCGGCCTTAGAGTCAAACCCACGTTGAGTCGAAGGAGACTCCAACCCACGTTGAGTCAACAGAGAGTCGAAGGAGACTCCAACCCACGTTGAGTCAACGGAGTGTCGGAGACTCCAACCCACGTTGAGTCAACGGAGACTCCAACCCATGTTGAGTCAACGGAGAGTCGAAGGAGACTCCAACCCACGTTGATCAACGGAGAGTCGAAGGAGACTCCAACCCACATTGAGTCAACAGAGACTCCAACCCACGTTGAGTCAACGGAGAGTCAAAGGAGACTCCAACCCACGTTGATCAACGGAGAGTCAAAGGAGACTCCAACCCACGTTGATCAACGGAGAGTCGAAGATGACTCCAACCCACGTTGATCAACGGAGAGTCGAAGATGACTCCAACCCACGTTGAGTCAACGGAGAGTCCAACCTAGGTTGAGTCAATGGAGAGTCGAAGGAGACTCGCTAGGTGCGTGTTGGGTTGCTGTTACCCTTTCTTCAAGAACGAGTGTCTGGACACAGTCTACCACTGCCCTATCTGCGACGCTTCGTTGGTTAGACATGACCTGCGTCAAGCAGCCCGGTGACAGGACAACGAATGTTCTCTTTTGTTGTTTTTTGTGTTGATCGTATGTCATTATTACAATAAAGAGAGTGTACACAGATACAGTGGGTCTTTTGTCATTTTTTATTCACTGGGTATTATTAAACATCAATTCCAGGACCTATTACAGACTGTTGTAATGGAAGAGCGAACTCGGATAAAGTGGGTCTTTCACATTTTATTCACTGGGTATTATTACACCGCTACACAGGCATGATAAACACCGAAAACCATAAAGTGTGGGTCCTTGACATTTGTGTTCATGGGGTATTATAAATAATATACAACAATTCCATAAACTGTCACATACAGACAAATAGTAACACAGAGTCATTGTAGCGAGACGCGGGTAGACGCGCTGGGGCTACATTCATGCCCTTGTAGCTCCTGGCGTCGTAACCACGCAGCACATCATACTCAGAGTCACCACTTGACGAACACAACAATTGTTGGTATATCAAACGGTAAAAAAAAAATAACATAACAACAAAATATCCAGAGGCCTGGTCAGGGGTATACGGATGCGATTCAGGCGCTCTACTATGCAGGTTGCAACAGAGACGAGACTCCTTACATGAAACTGGACTGTGAATTGTAAGGGTTGATACTTCTGGTCATGTAGTCATGAACAGAGGGTGGCAGCACCGCTTCCGGGATGTCTCTCTGAACATCGACGGGGATTCTTTCACACTTCCCCTTTAGAACGGTCGAAGTCAGCACCATGGTCACCACGTACATGATGTAATGACAAGGGCTTTCCCCTCGTGGATGTAAGCGTACTCGTAGACGGGTCGGCCCTCAGGCGACGGTGTTGCGTCTGCATCCCCTGGCCGTCTACCCAGAGTTCTCGTACTGTGCTTGTTGTCGATGAAGTACAGAATGTTGTTGGGGATGGTCAGAAATCCCACGATGAGAAAGGTGATAATAGCGATGGCCGCTCCCAATTTGCCCCTGAAACGAGCTGCGCTCAACACGACCCCGTTAGGCACGGCTGACATTCTGTTGTTAAACACATCCTTACTCTTGGATATCAGAGACTCTAAGCCTCCCACGGTCATTTTCTTGCGATTCATCTGGTAGTGGTGACGGTGGGCCTATCTTCCCTATTTGTCCTTTTTCTTTTGTTTTTACTACTCACGATGCGCCACAACACTGACGTCTCTCGAAAGGATTTGGAGTGAGCTATCCCTAAACATTTAATACAATGAAGCTCCAAGACTCTGTGATCGAGTTCTGAGGCTCAGGCGGCACGCTGCATGCAAAGTCTATGACCGACCACCGCTGGTACAAGGTTCAGGGTATCACCAAACCGCTGGACTCTATCGTGTGTTGCAAAAACCGCTCGTACGGACACAACATGATAAGCATGGATATGTTCACGAGGATTGTCAAAGACAGGAACGTCAACCCAGAGAGCTCGCTCGAATGGGTACCCGATTACATAAGACAGCTAAACGCGCCCGAGTCAAAATGGCCCGCGTTCAAGGAAGCGCTGCTGCGACTGCTCGGGTACAATTCCCTGACTCTAGAAGCCTGCAGACGCCTCTGGGACAGGCACCGTATGTCCACCTGTATAGGCGTTACCGTAGACGCTGATTGTAAGTACGTGTTCAACGGAAAGAAGACTATAGGCGACGTAGGCCCGGTGTCTCGCCTCATACTCACGTAGCTCGAGGCTCTTCGTCTGACTCCCATTTGCGCAGGCCTTAAGGTGGCCGGAATCCCCACACCCGATAAGTTCGGCGTGCCCGGTCGCTACACGTACCACAATGCCTGCACAGACGGCTGCAAGTCCATCCGCGACACATGGGGCTCCTACACCGAGGTCGACCTGGTGGCCCACGATACCGTGAGGGACAACATTGCGCTGCTGGAGCTCAAGACCAGGAACAATGACATACTAGATCAGGCCACCTTGTGGCGCTACAACACGCAGCTGTGGCTGACGTGGGTGATGTTCTCCCTCACGTACCCGAGCATGGCAGAGCGGTCCGCTGCGTACCTGGTGATAATCAGACCGGGGACCAACCATGTTACCATACGGAATTGTTTAAGACCTACCATTTCTAAGAGTATACGCAACACGTTTCCGTGGTTGAACAGCTTCTGCCCACAGGTGCTTAATTGTCTAGCTCCTATGTGTGTGAACATGAGAGTCGCGACCAAGGCGGCCTCCGCTGGTGGACCAGTCTCCCGGTTGGACCCTACCGATTTGTCTTACAGGAATATGCTTTTCAACGAGGAGAAAAGAAAGCACAAGAAGACTGTAGACACGATGACTGGAGAATTGGCTGCACGGTGAAATCGACCATGGTGAAGACCTAACAAGAAAAACAAAAGACGCGGATACCCCCCCACCCCCTCTCTCATGGGTTCTAACTATCCAACCTAACCAAGTCCAAGGATGACTGGAAGTTATAAGATCCCGGTCACGTCCCTTTATAGTCATCATTATTCTTATTTTTGTTGTATATTTAGTCCATGCTCAATCATCCGTTTGTGCTCTTATTCGATCGGATTTAACTGAAATGGAATTGAGACACAAGGCTATCCACACGATGCTCGCGAACCCCGACCTGGCGCCGTTTGAATTGATCGACAGACCATTCCAGCGACAGGATTGGACTCTGATAGACCATCTCATGGTAATCTACAAAGTCAAGGACAGTGACTACATCGAGGATGATTCATGGGCATCCATAGTGAACATGGCCAAAACGCTGGCCTCTGGCTACATCTCGGAAAATGCAGGAAGCCGGTGCGTAGTACTCGTAAAGGACGGCGTGGGGGCTCAGAAGCCAGCGGTTAGGGAGATCAGAAAAAACCGACCCCTTGTACCTCACATAGACTTCTGTAAGCGTCATCTGGACGCCATAGAATACACCATGATGAAGCTGTTGGCCGACATGGGTATGAAAAATAAGTTGTTTCTAGTGACCGGCGCGAAGGGAGACTCCTACCAAGACAAGCTCCTGGAGGGAACCTCGGTCGACAGCCTGGTGTCTTTCCACCAGAAGTACTTGAATTACCAAGAGCACCAAGACTACAGTGTGATCGTGGAGACGCTTGACGATTTGACCCCCCTTGAGTGTGAATTATCCGACGTGGATTGCAGTTATGCCGACGGCTCGATAGACAGGCCCGAGGGGGTCGACGGCATCTTTTTGGCGACCTTCGCGGACCCAGAGACTAGCCAAGTGGCTATCTTGCGGGACGCGTGCCTACGGTGTACGAGCACGGAGGCCGACACGCTGTTTGTGGAGTTGGCGAACGCTCTGGAAGGCAGTGTGACCGTGTGCACCGGAGACTCAGACGTCGTGGCAGTGCTGATGGCTTGCGGCCGCGAGGGCATTACTATAAGGATAGACAACAAGACCTACCACGAGGGTCGAGACATGCACATGTCTCCCTTTGGAGAGCTGCTGTTTGCCACTACCATCCAACCCAAGCTTTCGCGGTGCCAGCTGACTTCGAGCGAAGAGAGATTCCGAGAGCTGTGCGACATCACAGCGGAAGACCAATACCTGCTGCAGACGACTCGAGAGCAACACGTCGCATTTGAGGCCATTCTGGATGAACACGGCAAGGTCAACAAGGAAGACATGGCTAGGTACCTGTACCTAGGCGGGATCAGGGGGTCTCTCTACAGCATGTTTCTGTCTAGGGTCTTCACCTCGAACGGTCGGAGTAGATTGGACGAACTGGAGCGCTCTGTATGCTCTCCCAATAAAAACACAGTCCGTTACATCTTCGAAACGCTATGGCCCGAGGAGAGCCTGAGTCTTGGGTCCAAGTCGGGTAGACATCCATCAAATGGTGAGAAGAGAAAGAGCTCCTGTCTGGAGGATCAGGCACCTGAGCTCGACCTAGACGACTGCGTGGAATATAAGGCGGGCCCGAGCAAAGAACAGGGAAAGGTCCTGAATGGCCTCAGGCAGTTGAGTAAAGCGTACATGGACGGGATGGTGCCTAAGGGCAGCTACGGTCGCTTTCTGAGGTTGAACCGAACCAGGAGGTACTTTTACATGCGTGTGAAACCAGATGTGCTTCGAGACGAGACAAAGCGAATGGAAAAGGTGTTCTTCATGGCGCTGTGCGGGACCGATTATAATATAGTGCACATGGGATTGGGCATAAAGAGGTTGCTGACCGGAGTGATCACCGACTACACGTCCTTTTCCTCGTGGTGCGATGGTCTGAAGAGTCTACTGTGGGGCACCGAGACTCCTAGGGACTGCGATTGTTACAGTATGGGTATGAAGCTGGCTGGTTTCACGAAAGTCCCCGCGAAGACCCGATCTACGTACTGGACTGAGGAGAGTTGCGGATTGATGGTCAAAACCATGAAATATGTTTGCGAACTGTGGAACATGCAGAGACCGAGACCTGGACCTGAGTACGGGTTCTCTGTACACGACGGCGTACTTCACTTTTGCCTGTGACTCGCCGTCTGTTGACGACGAGAATGAACTGTAGTGGCACACCACTCGGACTTGAGGACTACAAATGACAAACTGCAACTTTGCCGAGACGATCGGCGCTGTGGACTTTTACAATGAAAAACTGGTGGCTTATCGCAAGAGGGTGGAGATGAACTATTCATCAACATCTACGCCTATATAAGAAAAATGCAGAGTCAAGGGGCCTCGCTAGAACAGACATGTTGTGGCATGAGTTAACACTGGAGGAGTTGATATGCCTCACGTCATCCAAGTCCCTGGCGGATCTCACTAAAGAGTACGAGAAGAAACCTAACCGAGTGCATCTATTGATCAAGAAGCGAAGGTCGAGCGAACCGGACGAGAGTCTCACACCACCTCGGGCCAGTGTACAAGACGATCTCAACGCGTACATAATTCTACGGTGGTGCCCTTGGTTTTCGCGGACGTTCGGCGTACTCTCAGACTCAAATCTTAACACGCTTACGAGCAGGTTGCTCAGGCTCAACAGTGAAGAAGTTCCCGTCCTCCTGGAACTACTCACAGCAGTGACGCTCGTCCTCGTGCAGCCCAACATACCATACTCCCCAACCTGCCGAGATCCATCTCAGGCAGAGAGGTTCCTATTCGTAGCTGACTGACAATTCGCTGTACTAGCGCATCTGCCTCTCTAGTGCATCCGAACCGCCTCAGAAGCCATGTCGTCCACCAACCGATTCGTGTGTACACACAAAATCTGAGCGAGCGTCAGACCGGTACCCCCGACGTCCCTTACGGGTGCTACAAATACGAGTCAGCTAAGAACTATCTACCTGGTGGCCTATTCCACTTTGTCAAAGATGCGGAATCATATGTACCGACGCTACACGGACTGAGCGCTGACTTCATAAGAAACCTAAAAGATGTGGCAGTATGCGCTACCAGCAGCTGTATTGCGAATAGACCATTCCTGAACACCCCGCATCTGTACGAAGTAGAGCTAATTAACACAGGACACGAGTCCCTGAAGCAGGGAGACCGTTTCACATTGCAGCTCCCCACCCGAGATGATGTGGTTGCACAACTGGAGGTGGAAGTCGATCTGGGTTATGACAGGTCCGTGAATAATGGCATCTGGGGAGGACTGCTGGCTACTAGAAGAGTGAACTGCGAGGCAGGCGGAGACCCCGTGGAGGAGGTTATACAAGCTATTAAGCACGACCATGACTTCGACGTGTTTCAACTAATTTCACCTTACACACCCCAGAGTATACTGTCGATGATGACGCTGGTGGCCAACGGGGCTGATTATCACCGTGTCACTGACACGATGAGAAACATAGCCGCCACGGCCGTGAACCAAGACTTCGACTTTGCCAACATCAGCGCCATTGTGGAGGACGAGACTGTCAAAAGGTTTCTGAGGACCGTGGTGAGGCACGCGATGACCATCGTGGAAAGTGTACAAGGTTTCGCGGGGGGACAGGTGGTACGAGCCTGCAACGGTTATAACATCAGCACAATTAAGACCGGTGATAGATTCATGGCCCAGCTCAATGTGAACAGATGGCTTTTGTGAGAGATGGTCGTCGTGGACTGTAATGTACTATGTTGTGTTTGATTGTACAAGTCTTTGTGTCAAATGAAATAAAGAATGCAAGTTGAACTGAGATAACTTTGTTATGATATGGCGCTATATAAATAAAACTGAATTGAATTGAATTGAACTGCAACGTGTACGTGTCATGTTCACACATCTTTATTATATGTCACAACAGTACACGTAACCACAGGTGTATTGTATGTATATAGTACAAATAACCCCAGTATAAATATATAAACCACACGTATGTGTCATGTTCACACATCTTTATTATATGTCACAACAGTACAGGTAACCACAGGTTTATTGCATGTATATAGTACAAATAACCCCAGTACAAATATATAAACCACACGTTCAGACCGATTCAGTGGGTTGAGATAACTTTATGAGATAACTTTGTTATGATATGGCGCTATATAAATAAAATTGAATTGAATTGAATTAAACTGCAACGTGTACGTGTCATGTTCACACATCTTTATTATATGTCACAACAGTACAGGTAACCACAGGTTTATTGTATGTATATAGTACAAATAACCCCAGTATAAATATATAAACCACACGTATGTGTCATGTTCACACATCTTTATTATATGTCACAACAGTACAGGTAACCACAGGTTTATTGTATGTATATAGTACAAATAACGTTCAGACCGATTCAGTGGGTTTCTTTTTCCAGTGACGCTCAGGATGATCAAAGGGCACCCTTTTAGCCTTTTTGAGCCCTTTCAGAGTATCCTGTGTGCGCTGGTGCCTTATGGCATCGTTAGCCTTAGAATATATCATTCGAATAGTGTCTCCGGAAGCTCTGCTGAATACAACGACGGAGTCAGCCTGGTCCTTCACGCTCACTGTTGAGTTGCCGTCGACCGGGCTGTTAAGAGCAGAATCGGTAGCCGAAGCATCAGAGTTGGTAGCCGAAGCCCTCTGACGCGACCGTCATCCACCACTGATCGGACGAGTGACGAGATTAGCGCGTCCCATGTCGAGCCACCAGCAGTTGTCAGCGTGTCCATGTCCACACAAATCTTCACATAGTCGTTTGTCGGGTTTGTCTTTGAAAAGGTTCATCCACCAGCTATCTTTCTCATGACGATCCATTCTCGACGAGACCTTGCGTGTTGTCTCACTTGTCACTCAACCAAGGTGCTGGTATGAAAACACAGTCTTGCGAACCACAGGCCGATGTTCAATAAGACCAGTATGCAAAAGATTACAGTAGTACACTGATCCACACGTTTCTCCAGTGAAACACGTCGACTTTGTCTTGAGCTGTCGTTGGGCTCTTCTCGGAGATCCAAGTAGACCATGTCTTTCGGAGCAGGTGACCCCCCTTTCCCTTAATAACACCAGAAAAAAACTCGTTTAGCTTAACATGATCTGGGTCATTCTCATAGCTCCCCAGTAGAGCACGTAAGCGGGTGTGCCAAAAAACAGAGGCGATGTGTACGAGAATGGAACTAGAGCGAGGTGGGCCGTGTTGTAGAGGACCATGCATCCCATGATACTGCACCAGAAGACCGGTCCCGGGTTGTATTGGTTATGGGGTGTAAATAGTATCTGCTCGCCATGTCCGAAAGCTCGCATGCAGTAGCGCGCCTCAGCGCTGCCAACCTTCGACAATCTCTCCTCCCGGTATATAGCGAGTGTCTCGCCTTTGCTGGTGGTCGAGAGGGCTGAGTATTGCAGCTGTCTGGACCTCTCGAGTAAAATGTTCAGTTCCAGGAATATGTACGATGTGACAGATTTGACAGCCGCGACCAAGAACATCGCCTTGTACCCAGCGAGCCAGATGGAGTTGCTGTGCGTCAGATCCCCCAGTGCCAGGTCGTACGACAGGTATATGATGGAAATGAAAATAAAGTATAACCGAATCCCTTGGTACGATGACATTAGTTCAATTTGATCGAACTAATCTGATGAAGCCGATCGTGTTAATCCAGACAAAAACAAACGTCGTCCATTTCAGAATTGGGAACAGAGATACACCTCGCATATCCGAGCATTCGATCCGCGAGATGACGACCTCCGCACCGCCGCAAATGTCGTAGTATAACCCAGTATAAATATAGGTGGCTAAGCAGAAGATGAACATGATGAGTTTCTGGAACACGGATACGCCCGACAATGGGTCCACAATCACGCTGGTGTCACTGCGACTGCTTCGTCCCTCCGAGCTCATGATGGTCAGAATGGAACCTCCGATCAAGGTGATGCACACCATCAGAGACCACAGGGCTCCCAGCAGACCCCATGCGAACATGTTCCACAATCTGATTATGTGCACAAAGAGAGTTGTGACAACCAACATGCTCGAAAACACCTTGCCTACGTTGAAAAGTACAGATTTGATACGCTGCACTTGCACACAGGTCCGATTGATCCAGCACACCGGGGGAGGGAGGTACAAAGGGTGAACGTTTGTAGTCATCATAGTCCTGTTCAGAGAGGCGCACAGGATCAAGTGCTAAAAACCGTCTGGGTAACATATCCCGTCGAGTGGTAGCTAAAGTGACATACGTTGAGATGGTGTCCTTTAATGTTGTGTGTACCAACCGCGACGCTATGCTCCTTTTACCAATCTAGCCGAGTCTCCCATGTTTCCGGCCAGCGTCATACTCGGAAACTTTGACACGGTCTCCTGTGCGATCATAGCCATCCTATTGAACACGGTGTGGTTATAATAGCGCCACTCGCAAAACCCGTTGCATCTGAAGGTGTTCCCGGCCTCCGTGCCTATATGCACGTAGTAGCAGTTTGGACTGTTTTGCATGTGATCGTACAGTTCCTCTTCGTTGGTAACCCAGATGAGACCTAGGGTCGCACCGGATTCGTTTCCCAGAACGGTGACATTGTTTCCCGTGACGGGTACGGATATTGCAATCAGGTACAATTTCTTCATAGCCTGCATAGCCTCGCCACCCGGAACTGTAGCGTTTTCAACTTCGCCTGTGTGGTACACCGTACCTGAGGTCAACGCGATGGAGCCAACTAACTGCACGACTTGCTTGACAAGGGACGGCTTTGATACAATACAGTGTAACACGAACCACAAATGGTCACTGAGAATGGGTACATGTTTGAGGGCGATCTCTGTCACGTTGGAAACTACGGTCAGGCGCTGCTGAAGCCGTCGCACTTGATCATATCGTGAAACTGTTGGAGCGATTTGTTCCACTCAGAGACAAACGTGTGGATAGGGATCACTGGAATGCACAGCTCTTCGGTGCCCGTGTAGCTGTTTATACACCTCTTGGCTATCAGAGAGCTCCCCTTCACGATGTACGTATTGTACAGGTCCACGATTGACGAGTATTCGTCCAACTGACTGATGACAGACATGAGTCTGACACACACATCCCCGACTCGGGGACTGTACTTGGTCGATGCGATCAATTGGTGTGGTACGTGCTTGAAGTCAAGATTACCCAGGGCTAGGTTGTTCCATTGCTCCTTATACCCGTTCAACCCTGATAGCACCATATCATCGTTATCGCCGCAGTCATCATTCAGGTATCTCGAAGTCACCCTTTTCGAGGTCATTTCCACGGGCTGTTCATTGAGCATGAAGCAAATTGACCTATGGGATACCATCGTTTGGCGGCGGTCGGCTATACCACACTGGTATACCACACTGGACCTTGTGGCTTATTGTGCGTAAACAGTTGCTTTTCCCCTCCCCGTGTACATTCATTGAGTCAGAAGCAAATATAGAGTGAGGGTTGTATGACTTTATTCCTCATATCTCGTATCTTCCTCATCAGGTTTAACACCAGTGCACAGTTTATTGGTCACCCTGGTGCGTCTAGTGAAATCCTTAGCTCCTTGCAGCATGAACAACGTGTCTGGATCGTCAGGACATTTCAGTCTCTGAGTTAGCACGCTATTCTGAACCTTGATTGCTTCTAAAGCATCCTTGAGTACTTGAACCTCCGCGGCTTGGTGTAACACGTCGGGAGTTACCGTCTCGTCCTCTGAGCCCTCCTTCAGATGATTGATACCCGCGTCGAGGATCGAATCCTTTAGGGTTGAAAACCCCATCCTGATCATGGTCTGAGTCAGATCCTTACCTGCCACCAGCGTGCAAAAGCAGCCCGGTCTCATGGGCACGGAGACCAAACTACACTCCTCCGTGATGGGACCGCTATTGTTATCCCCCACTGTTCCTAAGCTGAACCCCATGCTCATCTCCGGGTACACGACGCCGTTGGCGTATTCGTTCTCGTCGCACGCGAGACAGCAGTATAGGAAGGTTTTATTGACAGATCTACTGTGGACGTGCCAGTAACACTTGACTCGACCTATGTCTTTTTTTACTCTATGCAGGAACACGGCCTTCCCGGGTTGGGGGTGACACGTTCCGGCGTACGACATGTCGTTCTTCACAATGAAATCTTTCCTCGAGTCCGGGTACACCTCATCCCACGCCACTCCAAACACGCTACACATCCCCACGAGGAACTTGTCACCCCCGCACGAAACTATGCTGGTCAACGCCTCGGTGTAATCATCCTCGTTCGTACCGTAGCACTCTTTGCAGAATATGGAATAGAGCAAATAGAAACAAAAAGAATAGAGCCTAAACAAATAGAGCCTGGTCCAAATGTAGCACTCCGTCAGGGTATCTGTCGACATATTCGACTAAAGTCATGCTGGTCAGGTTTATCACAGCTCTCTTTTTGTCCTCCTTCGACACTTTCACAAACGCGCACTGGTCTTTCGTACAGAACACGGGTCCTACCCTGGACCCTTTCACTAAAGGGGTTACGCAGCTCGACATCATGTCTTAGCTGTGAACACGAGGAACCTATGACGACCCGGAACACTCCACGGTGGTGTTGAAGATCAGATTGTCTCCCCAGACAAACTCCTTGTCGAACTCGATCAGTTTCTGGAGCGCGAGACTGGATATGTGTGTCACGTTTTCCACTGTGCAATAGGGAGGGGTACACGTGAACGGGATGTTGCGAACGTTGCCGTAGGATTGAGTGTGTATGAGTTCGGATATCAGTTCGGATAACTTCACGGTATCCGACAACGTGAGGTGGAACATCCCCTGTAAGTACGTCCTAGTCCTGATTTCGTCAAAGTCGCTCTCTTGTACAGGTGTAGACGATTTGCACCATTTACAATGTGCACTGTTTACTATGGCAATTATGTGCTTGGAACTCGTACGGAACACGCAGTGGCTTCCCCAACGTACGCCGCAGTTCAACGTGATAAGTCCTCTGCACACCGTGAATTTATCGCTCTCGGTAAATCCAGCTACAATCTTAGACAGGTCGTCGCTACTGGCAGCCGACAATGATGAGTGGTGACTGTTCGTCATCTTCTTCTTCTTCTTTTTCTTCTCCTTCTCATTCTGGGTCTCAACCGGTTTCATCATCTCGTGCACGTGAAGTCGGCCTCCCAGGCCTCGGAAATAAGAGGAGAACCGAACTGGATGATCAGCTTCCGAGGAAGGTCCGAGTCGTTAGCGACGATGATCGTGCGTTATGCAGAGCAGCCGTTAATAATAATCCTAACATGTCCCGCGATGGACCTCCCAGCGCGTCACACTCGAGAGACGATCCAGTCCCGGAGGCGCGAGCTGCATCAAATCCAGGTTATACACCAACCATGGCCACGGACCATATATTCCAAATGTTCCCCGAGCCACCCGGGGAGCAACAGGATCAGGAGGTGTACAAGATCAGCGAGAACGATCGCTTCATACAGAAACAGTACCCGATGCTGTACATGAACCTCAACGCTCACGAGCACCCCTTGATAGTTGACATGCAGTACGAGAATGCTGAGGACAATAGCTGTCCGCTGTGTGAACTAGACAGAAACACCTTGGACTCCATTAAAGTGCTTAAGCCCCACGACAGTCACAGACTGTGTTGTGGTGTATGGGGGGGACCGGAGGGTAGGGGGGGTGAGGTGAGATGGAATAAACCGTAAGACAAACACGGTGTAAACAACTTTTATTTAGTTCACTATAGGTTGACACAGGTCATATACTCATTGAAATACATAGGTTGACACGTCATAAGCACACACTCATTGAAAAACAACAGTCTTGTTGTGCATTTCTAAGTTGTGGCAAGAAACGGGTACCAGTAAGACTGCCACGAGCCCGTTAGCTACAACTCCTCCGTCTGGGCGCAGCAGCACAGAAGCATTTCCCCTGGAGATGACCAAGTCGCCTGGTTTTGCAATCCCCATTTCATTTTGCTTCTCCGGTATGACAATCTCCACGGGTGGTCGGAACCAATTGCCCGAGTGTTGCCCAAAAGAACCATCCTCCCAGGGAGGACGGCACGCAGTCTTTATACAATTTAATGTAATTGTCAATGATCATAGAGCCCTTTACGTGTATGTCGCGTATAACCCCGTTGTCATGTTTGATCTTGGTATAACTGTTTCTGCTTACATCAAACACGGAGTTGTCTTCTTCTTGGGCTATTGTAAAGTTAGGGGCCAGGACCACTACACCGTGTGACCTGACGTCGGGATTATCCTGCTTGGTGTACACGACTACGCTTGCATCTTTCTCCATGTTATAGTGTAAACCAAGACCGTATCCGATTTCTTCCTTGAATTTAGCCGAGGTTCCCTTGGAGATGACCACTCTACCCTTCGATGTCATATAATCGTACTCTCCAAAGCGAACGCTGGTGTCATCTCTGGATATGACTAGATCCGTGCTGGATGATTCAATTTTGTCATCTGGGGTATTATGGTACGGGTGGGGTTTGTGCAGGTTTGGATGGATTTCGGTCATTAAATCGCCTTCAATGTTCACATTATCGAGCGCGTGTACCATAACCTCATGAGTCCTCATCTGTGTTCATGTTGGTAAGCAGCACATCCACAGACACTGGACCATCGTAGACGGTGACCTTAGGATTTAACTCGGTGATGCTCATGTCTGTAGCGTAGTGGTTGAAGCTTGAGTTAGGAGTTCCCAGTGCACTATATACTACACCCACCGTTGGCTCGACCTGGGTTGGACTCTCCTTCGACTCTCCGTTGGCTCGACCTGGGTTGGACTCTACGTTGGCTCAACCTGGGTTGGACTCTCCTTCGACTCTCCGTTGGCTCGACCTGGGTTGGACTCTACGTTGACTCGACCTGGATTGGACTCTACGTTGACTCGACCTGGGTTGGACTCTCCTTCGACTCTACGTTGACTCGACCTGGATTGGACTCTACGTTGACTCGACCTGGGTTGGACTCTCCTTCGACTCTACGTTGACTCGACCTGGGTTGGACTCTCCGTTGACTCGACCTGGGTTGGACTCTCCTTCGACTCTACGTTGACTCGACCTGGGTTAGACTCCACGTTGCCGTAACATGTGTGGACTCTCCTTCGACTCTACGTTGACTCGACCTGGGTTAGACTCTACGTTGCCGTAACATGTGTGGACTCTCCTTCGACTCTACGTTGACTCGACCTGGGTTGGACTCTACGTTGACTCGACCAGGGTTGGACTCTACGTTGCCGTAACGTGTGGACTCTCCTTCGACTCACCGTTGACTTAACGTTTTTGGGGCTCTATTTTTGATAGGACTCCATTGTCTCACCAATTGTTGTTTTTCGATACGTTGGACGATTCGGCCTAGACGGTTTCGCTTTCATATGATGTGTATATAAGTGGAACGTGAGCTGTGTGATACTCATGGGATCTACTGCACTGACCAAGGAACGGGACACAATATGACTTCTTGGGTGGTGACCTTGACAGCCTTTCTGTTTTCTACTACCCATGGATTGTACATGGACCAAGGGCCTCTGCACAAGGGCCTCACGAGCTTGATGGACGAGTGGCCTAACCTTCGCATGATTACCGTAGATTCTCCCATGCTGAGCCGCAGGACATGCAATTGGAACATGATGGGTTGGGCGCTCGGAGACTACGGACAGCATCTATGCATGATCAACATGGAGTCTAAAAACCGCACTGAATACACCAAATCCTCTTGGGCTGAGACTTTTCCATGTGTACTCGTCAGGGGTTCTCCGCACACCACGTGCCAAGGTGAATTACCCGTAGGTGCCGATGAACGAACCTGGACAATCTATGGCCTAAACCTGGAACCTCCTACACGTTGGACGGGACCCTTTCCTCCGGCCCCAAAGAGTCCCACAAACGAATCTACTCGTGTTGACAAGAAGCTTAACTGCGAGAGTCTTACCAGATTAGCTGTGGCCAGATTTATACAGCGAACCGGGGTGTACGTTGGTAAAGGAACATTGTGGTGTCAAGCTTACCCTAGCGGATTTTACATAGGAATGGATGGCCCCGATGGCTATTGGGTCCGTGTACACGCCCCTGCTGATCGCCCGGTGACTTTGACCTCAAAGAATGTATCTTGGGAGGCTGGGTTCGAGAACCGAACTCTTGTGGTCTCTATGGACGGGCAGTCGCTGCGGTATACCAAGAGGCTATTAGGTGGAGAACGTTTAAAACTTCAGGGAAAGATGCGCACCATTACGCTGGGTGATAACACCAGAACAAAAGAACCTAGGTTATGTCCTCTGACTGCCATGAATGGCGCTTGTTCTGCCATGAACTCATTGTCTGATAGCGAGAGGGAGACCCTGGGTAACGTGACCGGGTTCAACGTCGACATGTGGTACCCCTACGAATATAAAGGTATGGTTCTCATGACGGGCTATATCGTGGGGACTGAAGGTATACTCCGTGTATCATACTCGGCCTCCATATTGGACAAAGACGAACAAGCGTGGATGGAACTACCGCTGGATGCGTGGACCCGTTGTAACCATCGTTTATACAGTTTCTCTGACTGTTCGGACCTTCCAGCTGGAGCACTCATGTTAGGTCCCTATTACCAGGGACAAAATGCGACGCATCACAAGTTTCTGTAGATGCAGTTAGTGACTACAGATCACTCGTACGATTCCTTGTGTTGTTGTATACGGATTCGTCCGATTCTCTTATCATCCTATGTCCTTGCCTCTTCATATGTGTGTCTTTCTATAATGGCTCTTTCATACAGTCATCATTATCATATTCGTACTCATGTATAAACTTCATACTCAACGATTGTTATCATAATGTAGATGAAGTATGTTCTTCATATTGTCATATACCAGTGTTTCTTCCGAACTAATAGTGTGTTGTGGGAATAAAAACATTGCAACAAAAGTGACCTTGTACGCTTTCTTTATTACACACTCTTTATTTAGGAATATATGAAATGAAGCATGGTTAGGTGTAACAGTTCGACCGTAACAAGTATCTGTCTGTATGCGCATCCAAGCGTGTGCAAGTCCTCTCTCACGGTGAAAATAAACCGACTCTCCATGCTGCCAATTGTACTCCCCAAGTTCCCCTTGCACACTCTCGGTACTCTCATCTTACTACGAGAGTCAAGTCTAGCGACCTCCTCGACCTGACTCTCCACAGTGAGTGAGCTCTAGCTCGCCTTGTTCAACTCGGGCGCTGATGAGCGGATTAAGTATCCCACTGACTGAGATTAGTCTATGAGAATTGGAGTTAGAGTCGTCCTCGGGGCATGCGATCTTGGTAAACATGCAACTAGGCTCCCCCTTCTGATGTGAGATCCTCGTCACGTTCGGTGGGTCGAAGGAACACATTCTGTATATGTTCATGAAGTCATAGGAGGCGGAGACCGTGCTCGTTTTTTCAATGTGCTCTCGCACCAGAGCCTTAATGTCCGAGAGCGCTTTATTCCTGAGTTCACAGTATAGGTGTCTGTACTCCGCATCGAGGTCACCGTGTCGCTCTTGTGACACGTCGTCTTCCCATTCGTTCTGTAACCGGGGTCTCTTGCCGAGCGAAGGTATCTCGGTATCCCGAGACCGAGCTGTCTGCTTGCTCAATTCTTCCCAACAAGGCAGTTGCCCGTAACACGCTTTGATGGCAGTCGCTACAAATAACAGTTCTGGAATCCCTTTGTCCGACACCCCGTGCCCCGGGCCGCACGTGGACATAATAAGGTACGATATCTTTCTTACAGTACCTAATGGACGAGCTGCAGTGCGACGCCGCGACCGAGCCCCAACTCTTCAGTGAAGCCTTAATAGAGTGTCTGGTGAAGCACAGAGAGTTGATCTCAGGTCCTCGCGTTTGGTCTCCTAAAGCTCGAGCCTACGTTCAGTTTGAGCAGCACGGCCACGGAAAGTTCGCAGTTCTAAGGCCCAGCGGCCCCACGGTGGTTCGGTTCCTGGGGAAGTTACTACCCGTGTACTGCAGGCTGTGCTTAATGTCCCAGTGCCACGACCGCGCCAGGGATGCGGCGCAGGCTTTGCTGGTTGGCCTGACAAAATCGAGGGACTTTAGGAATGAGGTGACCGAATTCGAAATCAGGACCCTGGAGTACGTGATAGACAACCTCTCTGCGGTGCCTCCCTCGGAATGGGGAGAGGTGTGTCTGTCTTCCGACGTTTTGGCTGAGACTAAGATCGCAGTTGAGCTCCTCTGGTCTCATTTGGTACTAGTGTACGCTGGCCATCGTAAGCTCCTGATGTGCAATCTGGAACTCTTCTTCGTCAGACCCCAAGACTCTCTGAACCTGTGTCCGCGCGAGCTTAGGGCCGGTCTATTTGTGCACGGTAAACATGAACCATTCTCTCAGCGCAAGGACCGCTGCCGAAGACAGCGGGCTTCGTGCGGAAGATGTCCCGTTCTGCCGCTCGATTGGGACCCCAGGTCTAAAAGGAAGGGATCCAGACTCACTGCTGTCAACCGACTATACGAGTCTCGAGTGTCCCGTCTTTCCTGGCTGGGAGCCCTGTGGCTCCTGGACATCGAGTGTAACAAGGGCGCCCTTCACTGGCTTTACAAACCCGAACCGCACAGAGCATAACCAGACCGTGATCAGCCGCACGGAGTCGCAGCCCCCCCACTACTACGTAGCCTCTCCTCATAGGACAAACGAAACGCTCCGGGGTGCAGGTAGCTGCGTGGTGGAGTTGGAGAACAACGTGCTCCTCCACGTGCTACACGTAAACACCGTAGGTAATCAGAAGTTCAACGCGACATATTCTCCTAACGTCTCCGAAAGTACGCCCTGATACAGTCCAACACCACTAAAACCAGGCTGCTCAGCAGACTTAGGTTCGTGTCGGACAAGAAGAGGCTGTGCGCTCAACACGGATACAAAAACACCTGCATAGAGTTCTCGTCCAACCCCAGCCGCAGCGCCAACTACACCTCCAATGCCAAGTACCTGCTACAGCCCTACTTCAGAGGAGTGTTCGAGACCATCGCCTTATCGCAGGAAACCTGCATGGTGTCAACGAAGCCCTTCACGATTAGCAACGAGAACCTGACCTGTTACATGTACGGAGTGGCCAACCCTTTGACCGTGGTGATCTGTATGAAGAACACACAGAAGCATTTTCACACGCCCTTCTTCTTTTCATCCGTGAACGTGGCCGGGGAGGAGACCAGACACCAGCTCTTCTCGTCTATGTCTATCAACTCGCAAAAAGTGAGGAACGCAGCCGAGGAGCTCCCGAAGGCGCTGGGTAAAGTGGCCAAGCTGGTGGAGATGCACGTGCATCTCAACAAGCTGTGCTGCGAGCTGACCCAGGAGCGACGCGGCATGTTGACGTCGCGGGAGAAGATGTGTCTGGTGTACCTCACCGAGACGTACTTCATACAAGTGAGAGACCGCAGTCATCCCAAGTACTGGCCTGGGTACAGAGAGGCCGTGAGAAGCGCATTCTTGGAGCGCTACCGTAGCAGTCTCTCTTCATTCCAGGATAAGGTTCTCACCAATTACCATCTAAAGAACCCGGAGTTTATTCACATGGTCCCGTGGCTCCTCGATAATCCGAGCGCTCTGCACGAGAAAATGATAGTCGCGTACCTGAGAGAGGAGGGTAAAGTGAACGCCAGAGTGGAGCTGATCGCCACGATCGAAGATCACGTCGACCAAACCCCGAACTGCTGCCCTCCCCGTGGGTTCCCCAGCTGCAAGGACATTGATTTTAAGGACCTCGGATACAGCGAGCAGACGCTTCGACTTGCGTTAAGGAAATCTCGCTGTCCCACGGCAACCCGAGCTTTGAAAGGTGGCAAACGCATCGACTCCTCGGTGGCTAGAGTGCTCGCAACCAATGCGAGACATATTTAAAGAGAGCGCGGAGAGGGGAGATGTAGACGAGAGATCCGTCACGTCGAGTGCCCATGTCAAGTGATACCTCAACCAGCAGCTATCGGGTAGCACCGGTAGCTAGAGCATCTATTCTAAGGGTATGGGATATAACGAACAGACACTTTGAATCGCTACTGGCAAGCGCGGAACGGTCCGCTACCAAGAGTAGGGCCGAGATCAACATACAGTCTCAGGTAAAGGAGCTGCGAGATGTAATGGGTGTGTGTAACAGGTGGTTGGAGACCATAGAGGCTTACATATCGGAGCTGCAGAAACAGGAGTCTGGCGCTCTGCACAACCATCCGAGGCGACAGACGCCGTGCTCGGAATTGGCAGGAGAATGGCATTTTCTGTACATGGAAGATAACAGTGTGTTCGGCTACATGAAGCTGGTTCCAGAAACGGTCTCGGTCACTAGCGAAAACAGTCATGGGGGGGGATCTGCCCCCGTAAAGAGAGCAGAATTCACTATTCCATCGGTGGTGCTGAGAGAGGTGAACGAGACCGTTGGTGATTCAGCTGAGCCCGATCGCTGTCGCCACTACGCATTGTGTCCCTGTTGTCAGATATCTTTCAAGACCTCCGACTTCTGGAAGCACGCGTTGTTTGAGATCGCAGAGAGGGGCAACAGAGTGCCAGTCTGGCAGTCTCTGGATCGCTCGCAGACACCCAGGTGGATAGTGGAAGAGAGTTCGGGTTGGAGCGACCCTATTTACAGACCCCGACGTCTAGACAGCACTTGTGATATCGGACAAGGTCTCGTCGAGTTAAATCTGAAACTCTTCCTTTCGGACCACGACTTCTCTCGAACTCTCGACAGCGCATTTGAGTTTCTGGTTTTACAGTTGAGACCCTGAACCATGTTATCCTACTCGTATCAACCGTGCACAGTCACGTCGTCTCCTCAGCCTCCTAAACCTCACCCTCCCTCGACTCAGCATCAACCCTTTCGCGAGTCCGACGATAGGTTTTTGGAACGCATACGAGAAGACGTGGTGACGTTCGACTACCTACTCGGAGTAGTGTCGCTAGACTGAGAGTATGCCTTTATGCAATACAGGCCCACCGAGAAACACAAAAAGTGCGCAGGGTTAAAGATTCAATTCAATTCAGTTTATTTATATAGCGCCATATCATAACAAAGTTATCTCAGGGCACTTTTTCGAATAGAGCAGGTCTAGACCGACTCTTTATATTTACAGAGACCCAACAGTTCCCACCATGAGCAAGCACTATGCGACAGTGGCAAGGAAAAACTCCCTTTTAACAGGTAGAAACCTCGAGCAGAACCAGGCTCAAGGTGGGCGGTCATCTGCCTCGACCGGTTGGGTTGAAGGGGAAAGGGGGGAGCGGGAGAGAGAGAGCAGGAGGAAAGAGAACATACAGCAGCACAATACAGTTCCACATAGGGATGTAAGGCAATAGATATGGTAATGGCATTGATGTTAACACCAACAGAAACAACACCAAGAGCAACACCACAACAGCAACACTAATAACAAGAGCAACAACAGCAATAGCAGCAGCGGGTGCAGAGCAGGAGCACGGGGGCAGCAGGCGGCAGCAACCACAGACCCAGACTCCACAGCTCCAGAGGCAGAAACACCTGCAGAAAGCAACAGAAGGGGAGGGAGAGAGAGAGGAGAGAAAGCACACAACTACGGGAAGAAGTTGAATTAATAACAAACATTGATGGGATATGAGGGCGTACAGATGGAGAGGAAGAGGAGGAGAGAGGAGCTCAGTGCATCATGGGAAGTCCCCCGGCAGTCTAGGCCTATAGC
>SEMN01001499.1:0-49361 GCA_005408345.1 Macquaria australasica
AGGAATGTTTGCCCAATGGCGTGTAGTCCAGTAATAGGAATTCAAAAGTTAATAAAAATGGTCTGATAAAAAGAATTCTGTGGAAAGACTATTAGATGTTCAATTTCAATGCCATAAACAAGAACAAGGTCGAGGGTGTGGTTAAAACAGTGAGTGGGTTTATGTACACTCTGACAGAAGCCAATCGAATCTAATAATGAGTTAAACGCAGCACTAAGGCTATCATTTTCTACATCCACATGAATATTAAAATCACCTACAATAATTATTTTATCCGTTTTAAGGACTAAACCTGATAATAACTCTGAGAATTCAGATAAAATTCAGAATACGGTCCAGGAACTCGGTACACTATAACAAATAGAATTGGCTGCTTTCCAGGTTGGGTGTGAAAGGCTAGAACAATGCTTTGAGCGAGTTATATGAATTTAGTTTAGGTTTAGGTTTGATTAATAGGCTTGAGTCGAAGATGGCTGCAACTCCACCTCGTCGGCCTGTGCCTCGAGGAATGTGAGTATTAATGTGACTGGGGGGAGTGGATTCATTTAGGCTAACATATTCACCTTGACACAGCCAGGTTTCAGTAAGACAAAATAAATCAATATTATGACCTGGTATTAGATCGTTTTCTAGAACAGCTTTAGATGAGAAATCTGATGTTTAAGAGTCCACATTTAATTCTCCTATTTTGTTGTACTGTTGCATTGGTGGTTTTACTTTTTATTAGGTTTTTATGTGTAACTCCTCTTCTGTTTACTTTTGATATAAATAATTTAAGTGGTCGGGGGGGCAGACAACCTCTCTGTGGAGTTTAGGGTGGGTAACTGCTTTAATGGAAGTGCAGAGAAGCGTGTAGGACTGCAACTCTGCCTCCTGGTCTGGACCACAGACTGTATTAAGTCTATGGTCTGAACTCTGAGCGGTCATGGCTTTGGGCCACTAATAAATTCGGCCAGATTTCTAGATATGAGAGCCGCTCCATCCAAAGTGGGATGAATGCCATCTCTCCTAATCAGACCAGGTCTTCTCCAGAAAGTCCGCCAATTATCTACAAAGCCCACATCATTACCTGGACACCACCTTGACAACCAGCGGTTGAATGATGACATGTGGCTATACATGTCATCGCTAGTAAGATTAGGTAGGGGCCCAGAGAAAACTACGGAGTCTGACATTGTCTTTGCATATGTACACACCGACTCAACATTCATTTTCGTGACCTCCGATTGGCGCAATCGGGTGTCATTACCGCCGACGTGAAAAACAATCTTAGCATATTTACGTTTATCCTTAGCCAGCAGTTTTAAATAGAATTCAGCGTCGCCTGCTCTCGCCCCTGGGATGCATTTGACTCGCTGGTCGCTGGTGTCGCTAATTTCATGTTTCGCAAAATGGAGCTGCCAATAATCAGAGTTGGTTTCTAAGCGGATGTGTCGCTGAGTGGAGAGAACCTGTTAGAAACGTGAACGGGTCGGTGGTGAACCGTGGGCTTTGGTTTAGGGCTATGCTTCTTTTGGACAGTCACCCAGCCTCCCTGGCTTCCCGGCTAATCGGGAGTTGCCGGGAGACGGCTAGCAGAAGCTACCTTTGGTCGGCTCGCACCGGCTAGGGGCTGGCTAGCTACGGCTGACTGACTTTCCATGGTGCGGAGCCGCGATTCTAACTCACTGAGCCTCGCCTCCAACACAGTGAATAAAGTACATTTGTTACACGTACCACTATTGCTAAAGGAGGCAGAGGAGTAACTAAACATCTGACACACCGAGCAAGAGAGAGCAGGAGAGGGAGACGACCATCGCTAAGTTAGCTAAAGTAGCAAGCAACTAATTAGCGTGTAAACAACTGTGGGATTAGCGGAAAGTCGCTAACAGGAGAGAGATATGAGTGCTTAATCAGAACTAGTGCATCCTTAAATGTATAGCGGGTAATTAACCGCTATAGTAAAGAAAATATCAAAATTAACTGGGTTTAGCTAGAGCAGGAAAATTTGCTACCAGTAACACAGAAACACCGGCAACCGGAAATGAGATAATACGTTCACCTCAGCACGTCAGTACGTCCAGGGGAAATGAGATGAAATTCATCTCATTTCCTACCTGCTCAGAGGGAGACACACTCATATATGCATTTATGTGTCTGCATACAGTTTGAAGGTTAGTTGAGTGGTGCTCTTAATGTAGCTATCAACAGCATCAAATTGTTCCTCCCAAAAGAGGAACACGCTGTTGACTTCATCAAAAATCTGCTAGTAAGAAAATTAGTCTACTTGGTCAAATGTACATGTATAATTATGCTTATTTCACTATTTAAAATTTAATGAGATTTTATCAAATTTAGGGGAAACTCAGGGGAATTTGTTGCTCTGATTTGGGCTTCTCAGGCAGCACTTCTGCTGCTGTGTGCAGATTTCTCCT
The DNA here is from genome assembly GCA_005408345.1 of Macquaria australasica. Lineage (NCBI taxonomy): Eukaryota > Metazoa > Chordata > Actinopteri > Centrarchiformes > Percichthyidae > Macquaria > Macquaria australasica. The sequence goes on from SEMN01001499.1 coordinate 2,415, forward strand.
AAACGGAATAATTTGATTGGTGGAGCTGGCTGGGAATGGCACACAGCCTGAGGGGAAGTGCTGTCTGAGAGGCCTGTATGAGATCAAGAAAGACCAGTAACTAAGGCCACCACAACCAAGGAATAATGTAGTTTTTATGAATTTGAATGTAATTGTGAAATGTAAATGAGTATTAAGTGTTAGATTTGCCCCCTGTTGAGGGGAGCTATTACTTGATCCTACACATGTACGCGAATTTGCCCAATGACAGAGCAACATTCACCCATCAGCCATAACATTATGACCACCTGCCTGATATTGTGTAGGTCCCCCTTTTGCTGCCAAAACAGCCCTGACCCGTCGAGGCATGGACTCCACTAGACCTCTGAAGGTGTGCTGTGGTATCTGGCACCAAGACGTTAGCAGCAGATCTTTCAAGTCCTGTAAGTTGCGAGGTGGGTCCTCCATGGATCGGACTTGTTTGTCCAGCACATCCCACAGATGCTCGATTGGATTGAGATCTGGGGAATTTGGAGGCCAAGTCAACACCTTGAACTCGTTGTCGTGTTCCTCAAACCATTCCTGAACCATTTTTGCAGTGTGGCAGGGCGCATCATCCTGCTGAAAGAGGCCACTGCCATTAGGGAATACCGTTTCCACGAAGGGGTGTACTTGGTCTGTAACAATGTTTAGGTAGGTGGTACGTGCCATCCACATGAATGGAAGGACCCAAGGTTTCCCGGCAGAACATTGCCCAAAGCATCACACTGCCCCTGCCGGCTAAAATTTCCCCGCTGTGGGACAATAAAGGCTTATCTTATCTTATCTTATCTTCTTCCCATAGTGCATCCTGGTGCCATGTCTTCCCCAGGTAAGTGACGCACACGCACCCGGCCATAATGTAAAAGAAAACATGATTCATCAGACCAGGCCACCTTCAACCATTGCTCCGTGGTCCAGTTCTGATACTCACGTGCCCATTGTAGGCGCTTTCGGCGGTGGACAGGGGTCAGCATGGGCACCCCGGCTACGCAGCCCCATATGCAACAAACTATCACACACACTATCAGAACCAGCATTAACTTTTTCAGCAATTTGAGCTACAGTAGCTCTTCTGTTGGATCGGACCACACGGGCCAGCCTTTGCTCCTAGTGCGCATCAATGACTGCAGGGCCTGCACATCCTTACGCTTTCCCATTTTTCCTGCTTCCAACACATCAACTTCGAGGACAAAATGTTCACTTGCTGCCTAATATAACCCACCCACTGACAGGTGCCATTGTAACGAGATAATCAATGTTCTTCACTTCACCCGTCAGTGGTCATAATGTTATGGCTGATCGGTGTATGTTCAGACTGCATGCAGTGCAGCAATTTGCTGAGTAATAACTGCAATATTGAGAAACGAAACTATCCCTGTAATCATGTTTTGCCTATTAGACATTATTGATTATTAGCAAAGCAAGTATATTGAGTTCTCTGTAGCTCTATACAATGACTACTGACTTTCTATTCAATCTTCTGCTTCCTGTCTAAACATTTCCATGTTCTAGTGGCTTTTAACACCCTGAATGCTGGTGCATATTCTACCTAGACATGACAGACCGTGTGTGATTGTTGATTGTCACTTCTGTCACCTTTCTGGCAGGGTGTTATGCTTACCACTGCAGTGTTTCCCACAGTTTGAGAATTTACTTGTGGTGGTGGGTGGTTCAGTGTGTCCCAAGGGTGTGCGACAACTTGGCATGTGATGATGGGGGTTCAGTAATAAACTAGTCAAACAAAGGTTTATGAATAACTCAGAGAGACCTAACATTAGTTAGCTGTTGTGTTAGCTAGCTAGCTAACTTATCGATACATCACTTTTACCGAGTGTTCAGTTCTGTGTAACTAGGTAGCCAGTACCCTCGCAAGTTAAAATAAGGTGTGTACTGTTAGCGTATATACGACACATTAAATACGACATGGCATACTTTTTTAGGCTTCCAATAATGGTACACGGAATTCACGGTTTGATATCTACCTCGGTTTTGGGGTCACAGTTTGGTACGTTTTTTCGGTACAGCAGGGAAAACAAAGAAATGCAGAATCTTTATAATTTATTTTGAGAAATGTAAACTTTCAACAGTGGCTCATTGGCCATAATTCTTACAGTAACGGTTAATACACTCAAATACTGGCATATTGAAAAAAGAAATGACAAAAATGTCAGTAATGCACCATCGTTAGACTCTGACGTGTTGATAATTCCTGAACAACTGCAGCTTATGCTCGTCTATACAGGGCAGGCACAGTGGACTGACTAAAATGCAGCGTAGACAACACTGCCAAAACTTTCTGGGTAAAACTTGCGCTCTACAATTTCTGTTACGCACATGCGAGTAGTCGAGATAAATAAACAATTTTGGGCTGAAGGTCCGCTGGTCGGTGTGCATTATGAAATGACAATTGCGCCTCTTGATTTGGAAAAAAAAATCTACCTGGACGGGCCGCCCAAGTAAAGCCTATGTATGGGAAATGCTGCACTGTAGGTGCATTATTAACAAGGTGCAAATTATCTTGTTGCTGTGAGTGGAATATTTGGTTGAGATGTTGGTTTGGTTGTATGTTGGTTGAGATGGGGTGGGAAAATCCATTCAGGCCTTCCTATCATGAACTCTGCAGGTGTGTACCCTGTGGACTAATGTTTTGTATTGTTGATAGCAAACCGAAATTCCGGCAACCACTTATCCCAATCTCTGTGGGTTTTCCCCACAAAAGATGCCATCATCGTTTTTAACGTCCTGTTGACCCGCTCTGTGAGATTTGTTTGAGGATGGTAGCTGGTTGTCAGTTTCTGCGTCACTCCCTACTTCTTACAAAGCTCTGAGAGGATTTGACTGGTGAATTGTGGGCCCCGGTCAGACATGGTGTACTTTGGCACTCCCCACCTAGTGAAGATTTCATCTTTCAAAATCTGGCAAATACAGTGGGTCTTACTGTCTCTCAATGGGAATAACTCCACCCATTTTGTGAAATGCTCAACAACGACCAACAGGTCCTTTTTTGCTTTTGGAGAACGGACCCATGAAGTCTAAGCCTAACATCAACCCAGGCTCCACAATCACAGTAGATTGTTGATGCCCAGCAGGCTTGGTGTTGCCAGGCTTGTACTGCTGCACACCTTAACATGCTGCCAAACATCTTTCCTAACCGACAGCCATCATTGCCACGCCTAAGCTTCTTAACAGGGTCTTTAACCTGCCAAGATGGGCACCCATGGGGTAGTCGTGGAAATAATGAAGAAACTGGCTCACAAGTGGTTTTGGCACCACCAGCTACTTTGTCCCTTCTTTCTTTGGAATGGTCCGATTCAGGACATCTTGCTGCATCTCCCATCCTATTCTATCAGTCTGACATCCCCCTGGCAATTCCTTTTCTTTCATTTGCCTCACATCCTCATTAAGACTCTGAGCTTGTGCAACGTCTGAGTAGTTGGTATCAGTACCACAAGACAGAGCTTTGTGATGCATATGAAGCCATAAGTCCTCCACTCAATGGTTCTGTGGTTCTCTGAAGAGCTTCAGGTACCACAATTATACACCCCTGCCGGTAATGGACCCGGAACTGAAATTGTTGCAGCCTCACTGTCTAGAGGGTTGACCTACAGGTGGCCTTGGGGGAGTTGAAGGCCCAGGTTAGAGCAGCATGATCAGTTTAGACATCAAAAAGAACTCCCTCTAAGTAATGTCTCCACTTTTCTACTGCCCACACCACCGCCAGGCACTCTTTTTCTGAAGTGGAGTAGTTGTACCTCTGCCCCTTTTAAGACCTCTGGAAGCATAAGAAATAACTCTCTCTCCTCCTGGAGGTGACTGGGTCAAAACAGCCCCTAAGCCCACAGAGCTAGCATCAGTGTAAACTTTAAAAGGAAGTGTCATGTCCGTTTGGGATAGGTCAGGTGGAACCTGCAAGGCGTTTTTTAGTTTCTCCATGCTTTGTTGGCACTCTTCAGTCCATTCCCAGACTACTCCCTTACGCTGCAGTCTGTTTAAAGGAGCGGCTAAGTTGGCACAGTGGGGTATAAACTCATGGTACCAGCCCATATGTCCCAAGAACCTCTTCAGTGACTTCACATCTGTGGGAGGGGTATAGTTAGTCATGGCAGCTGTTGTATCCGGATCAATCTCCACTCCTTTCCGAGAGACACTGTGGCCCAGAAACCAAAGTTGAGTCTTGAAGAAATTACATTTCTTCAGGTTTAATGTCAGGTTGGCATCATGGATCTTACTGAAAACTGCCTCTAGGTCCTTAAGATGTTGCTGCGGGCTAGGGGAGTAGATGATGTCATGACATCGATGTAAACAAAACAGATTTCCCCCCAAGGACCCTCTCCATCAGCCTTTGAAAAGTTGCTCCAGCGTTCTTAAAACCAAATGGCATAGCCTTGAAACGAAAAAACCCAAAAGGGTATGACGACAGCTGTCTTGTCCCTGCTGTCTTCTTCAACTTCTACCTGCCAGTATCCCGACTGAAGGTCCAACGTGCTGAAACACTCTGCTCCATGTAGGGATTCTAGGATTTCATGGAGTAGGGGCATAGGATAGGCATCCTGGAGTGTTTTGGCATTCAAACCTCTGAAATCCACACAAAATATTGGTGTTCCATCCGTTTTCTCTGCCAGCACTACCGGAGCTCCCCAGGAGGACTGACAACACATCTTCCTTTAACATTTTGTCCAGATACTCTCTGATTATCTCTTTTTTGGCAGGCGAAACCATGTATGGCCGGGAGTGCACTGGAAAGTTATCCACAGTTGTTATTGTGTGCTTGATGACACTGGTTCTGTTCTTTTTTCTGAACACACTGTGGGTCACTTTTGAATAGGGGTTGCACCTCTTCAGGCAGGCCCTTGAGCAAGTCACAGTGGGTTGAGGATGGTGCCTGGGTTACTATAGGTGATGGAGGCATGGCAGCGTATAGGTTGACATTGGCCACTGGTCCTTGTCTGCCTTTAAACCAAGTCAACTGACCAGGAGCCCAGTCAAGAAAAGGTAAATATGCCCACTTATCCATAATCTTGAGTCCATAAATGCATTCAGCCACGTTGATTTGGACTCTGGTCTTCCCCATGAAGTTCTGACCCAGGATCACTGGGAAAGCCAAGTGGCTGTCAGCCATGATGAATATCCACTGTCCAGATTGAACCATGCCACACGAAGGGCAGCTTCCCCTCTGCCGTGTGGGACTTGCCATCATCCAGCACAAATGGACGGTTGTCCCCCACTATCATCTGTTCTCCTGGCCTAGCTAACTGCTTCTATATGCTTCTGTGCATCAGGTGTGCAGCCTGTATCCACTACAGCCTCGCCCATGTAGCCACGAGTTTCTATGGCAGGCCAGGGTGCTCACCCTCCACCAAGTTCACATGGTGAGTGGGATGATGGTCTTGACTTTCCCTAAGCCTTTGGTATTGCTTTTTCTTCATCTTCTCAGTTGGGTTTTGGCTTTTGACCTTAGCCCAATACTCCCTTTTAGCTGCCCATTCCCATTCAAGGGAAGAAGGGGTGCGTAGCCGCAGACCGGTCAGGGTGCCCATGCTGACCGCTGTCCACCACCGAAAGCACCTACAATGGGCATGTGAGCATCAGAACTGAACCCCGGAGCAATGGAAGAAGGTGGCCTGGTCTGATGAATCACTTTTTCTTTTACATCATGTGGATGGCCGGGTGCGTGTGCGTCGCTTACCTGGGGAAGACATGGCATCAGGATGCGCTATGGGAAGAAGGCATGAGTGAATACAGCATCGATCAGAGGTGATCATACAGCGGCCATGTGAGTTTATTTACTAATACTTGATTGTTGAAATTAAATCTGTGTGGCGAGGATTAGTCTCGTTGCAGCGAAAGTAGCATGTCGCGATGATTGAGACTATGAACACACGGGAGCTCATCTGCGCAAGATAGATGTGGAGACAGTAGAAAATGGTGACACATGATTTTTTTTTATGCCTTTTTGTTTATTTGTAGGATTTCAACACAGATTTGTTGTTCACAATGTTGTAGCAATTGTAAGGGAAAAGATGTGCTCATTTCCAGCTCTATATTTTTATTCTGGGACTCCACTAGAGTAGTTTTGCATGATTCACAGTTCAAAATAATCCTTATTTATCTTATACTGGCCCTTTATGTAGCCCCTCAGTTCATCCCCTGTCTGAAACAAGGCATTTTAGCTCCTGTCTTTTTAAGGCAAAAGCCCACTTTCTTCTGAATGGCTGAACTTCCGGAAGCCTGCCAAGGGGCAGAAGCACCCAGTGCTTGTGAGTACTGCCTCATCCTCTTGCTGGTGTGGCGGTTCCAAAAGCAAACTGTAAACCTACTAAGTAAACATAATTTCTCGTTCTTGATTGGAAATGGCAACTTCTCAAATCCATGTTGGAGCTCGTATCCAAAACATGTTAAAAGTACTTTCTGCACCGCTGCTCTTATGGAAATGTAACATTACACCATGCGTCATCTAACATTAGTATTTGGCCATTTTAAATTCTCTGTTTACTTTAACGGCCATATATGAGTGGCTCAACAGACTGTTGTTACAGTCTGTGACTCACTGTAAAACGAAGATTATCAGTTAAGACTGGGCTATTTTTTGTTGTGGAATAATGCCCTGCAGTGCATACTTTGTTTCTTGTTAAGTTTGTTTGCTTTTAAGAAGATGATTGAATGAAACATTGAAATATTAATTTATTATTTTGGGTAAATTAATTGTTATATGAATCAAGTAATAAAAAAATAATCTTTAGAATAATCGATAAATTAGTCGCTAGATTAATTGACTAATTGAAAAAAAAAGTTAGATTAATTGGTAAAAAAAAAATTGTTAGGTGCAGCCCTATTGCTGGTGAGTGTTGTGCTTTTATCAGCCTACGTGTCGTAAGCTTGTTAGCTGTGTAGTCATCCCCTTAAAGTAGCGTTAAGATATTGTCATAGAAACAAAACCCACTTGCAGCGTTCTTTTCTCTCACCGCACAAGTGCTTCATCCCAGTGCTCCCTAGTGCCCTGCCAGTGCTTTTCTGCAGGAGAAAAACACTATATGGACACTTGCCCAGTCCCTAGAGCTGAGAGAAGGCTGAGAAATCTCCGGAGCGCTGTTACCAAACCCACGTTGCATGCTGCGTGCCTGCATCTGGGAGACTGTTGCTAACTTGAGTTGATGCTAGACAGTATTTACTTTGAGTTTTTCAAAGTGCAGTAATCACGATAATATTAACCGGCTAGAATTTTACTGTGGTTTATCATGAAACCGGTAACCGATTTGTCCTTAATCAGTAGCTAATAATGTATTCCAAGAATTGTTTATTAAGCCTTCATTTCAAGCCTTTATTGTAAGAGCATGGAACATCTGGCTATCCTGCAGCAGAATATGATCCCTTTTTTATTTACATCATGTGCAGCTGTAGGATCTGAGGGCTGACTCTGCATTTGTCTGTCTAAATCCAGCTGTTCCCATCTGTATGTGACCTATAGTTCTGTATCAGTGTCATAAATCCAGCAAAACAAAGCCTCAAAGAGCTGTTTAAGTGTTCTGGTTCATGTGCCAGATGGCTCGTCATGTGCTGCTATGTCACCAGGTTGAATGTTGATGTTGCCTTCATTGCCATTGGTTATATTGATGGTGAACAAAAGAGTGGTATACAAATCAAAGACCATGACTTCTCTGATCTCGAAGTCCAGTGGCTTTAAATGTGCAGTACAAGAAAAAAATGACATTTTCAACTTGTTAGCCAATTCTCATTAACATTAAACATTTGCATCAGATATTTAATTGCATCTTTTACTGAGTACGAAGTTGCAACATGGTACAGTAATGTCTTTTAGTGTGTTCACATCTAGAAATTTTGTTTGCTTTCCTAGTCTCTTGGTTGCATTGTGTTGGTCTCTACAGTTTGAAGAAACCAGAATTTGTCAAACCTAAACTTACTCATTAGTTACTCATAAGCCTGCAAACATGCTGGCCTGGATAGTGTTCAGTTTTATCCTAAGGAACTTTGTTGTTTCTTGTTGTCTCCAACCTGTCCCTTGCTCTACGCATCTGCTTTAAATTAGTCATCCAAGTGCCTTAGAAAACTCCAGTGACCTAGAATGATTACTGTCTAGTAGCTCTTGCACGCATTGTAATGAAATGCCATAAGAAACTGGTCATGAGACACATTAAGGGCACTAGGACACTAATAGATCTTAAAATGATACCATGCCATTTGACATCCCCACTGCTCTTATTCAGAGTATACACTATGTACACATGATTGCCCCTAGTGTCCGAAATTAACTTTTTGACTCAACAACCATTGGGACTGGGGACTGGTAGATGAAAAAATCCACCAACCATGTCAAACATGAAAGTAAATTGTGTGAAGTGTTGAAGCCATGGATGTATAATAAGACCTGGATACGGCACCGCGCTCAGCCTTGCTTTCAATTTTGTCCAGTGGCCACTATTGCAGCAAAATACATCTAAAATGAATTGACACGCACGCAACAAACAAGTCACCACATCATACATTAAGGTAATTTGGTAACACTTCATTTTACAGGTCCGTGAATTTCATGGTAAGTTGGTTATAATTAGCAAGTAACATATTTGAAATTTCTTTCAAATTACCCCCAGATTACCCCCAAGTTACCCCAACTCTTACCCCTATGCTCTACAGTGCGAGTATTTCACTCGCATTTGCCCCTAAAAATAGATATGTGCTAGCCGGAAAAATAATTAACAAGCTCAATGTGCGAGTAAAGATCGCGCGTCGGGAGCACTGGGAGAAATCAAGCAGCTCATTATACAAAAACAAGAGCGAGAGATGCGTCGTTGGCCCGCTTTGATTATGCACCAGCCCACATCCTCCTTCTCAAGATCCTCAATGCCATTTCAACTGTCAGTCAAGGTTTTGCAGCTGAAGCTGTAAGACAGAAGACAATAGGGATAAGACAAGCACAGTTTGGGTTTGGCTGGCTATTTAGCTATCTCAGGTGCCTTTTGTTGAAACATGTTCAACTTTTCACAATGTCGATGTGCTCGTCAATGTCACTTTATGTGAACCAACCAATCACAGCCTGGATGGGGCGGGACATTAAAAAAAGGTTGACATGCTACAGCAAACTTTCAAAATGTTGAACTCATTGTTATCCATGAATGGTTCTGATTATTGACAAGTTAGTACTTAGCATTAACAAATTAGAGACAAACCACCAATGTAGACCATTGTTCTTGCACAAGGATTTAATGAAGGAACAAAACCTACAAAAATTATAAATGTTGGTTGTGTATTTCTTAAACTGCTGTATTGTCCAACTGGAAATAATAATATACTAGTGATAGGCTATAGGCCTATAGTATACTATTTTATGAAATTATAATGAATATTAACATTGCATAATTAATATATTAATATTATACTAACATGATACTATTTTATTCCATTATACTTTTTATTTTAATGTTATAATATTATACCAATACACAAATCTATACTAGTTACTCATCCAGGTTGTGGATAATGCATCAGCAGTGGACAGATTTAGATTTAGCCAGTGCCATTGCCAATATATATGCTCCTTCTAGCCAGCCTCCTCCTAAGAGCAACATATCCCCTTTATTCAATTTTACATCTATTTTTACTAAAGTTATTGTTATTAATATTGTTCAGTAACCTTGTTTACATAAAGTGTGGTGTGGGTGGTGCTGGTGTATCGTGTATCTGTCCCTGGTTCAAAAACTACAAGTCCCACATTCCACAAGCCGCAATGTGCCAGTCACAGTAGAGTTTTCTGTGATGAGCGTTTTCACTCTTTCTCTAGATACTAGGGTCTTCCACTTCCATAGTCCTTCACTGGTTTTCACAAAATTGCGCACAAGGAGAAGGAACACGCACACGCAGTATAAATATGTATACATTGTTAATAAACTCTGTGTTACTTGAACATTTTTCACTGTTGTAAATTTCTTTGTGTGCTAAATGATTTCATTTAGGAGCACATGTACTCCTTGAGAAAAAAGTTAGCGTAGAGCCCTGCCCTCAGCAACTGAAGTGAAACACCAAGCCTTGACCTTCAACTATTCCATCATTGACAACAAGGCTGTCAACTACTGTGCCTGGTAAGGCTATGAGTTGTTAACCCGCAGATTCTGTTTTGCCATGGGCCTATACTAATTGCCTGTCACAAGCAACAACTTGGAGCCCTGCATTGGTGAATATTAAAATTGACCCTCTCCATGCTATAATGTCCATGTTAAAGGATGTAGGCATAATTACAAAGGTATATAATTATCAACTCCTTATTGGGAAATAGAAAATAATTATACAATTATTTGGTTGTAATTTCCAAGAAATTTCAAAGAAGTTACTTGCTAATTATCATGTACTTACCAGGAAATGGCGGACTTGGGAATAAAGTGTTTGTAATCGTGGCTGTCAATTAACTTCCTATTACTTTCCTGGAAATATATTAAAGAAATTAACAGCTATTTATTACCTGCTTATTGAGAAATAGTGCAATATAATTATTAAATAATGTTGGGGTCATTTTTGGGGTAAATGTTGGGGTAACTTTGGGGTACTTTTGTGGGTAATTTCAAAGAAACTTGCTAATTATCACCTACTTACCATGACATTTGTGGACCTTTTTCAGGTAAGCAGCACAAGTAATAAACCATTAAAGTAAGAGCCTGTAAAGTAACCTGCATATGAAAATCAATATATAAATATCAGAGGTCATGTGGCAAGTCTGTTTGATCCGCAACTTGCACAGTGTCCGTGAATCAGATATGATGAGTGTGACACTATATCACCATCTTTTATTAAAAATTGTTCTTATAGGTCAGTAACATTATTTAAACGCCTTTTATTAAAAATACTAGATAAAAGACTGCACAATGCTGTCCATTCTAACATAATCCTCCACACTGCCCATCCTCCCAACTGCCCTGTCTACTTGCACTCTAATGTCCTCATTTTCCCACTGCTCTCAACTTACTTTTCTGAGGCTGAGGCTTATCTGCCACTCGCAAGATATAAGTCATTGCGCACAAATTAAAGCTGGCAGCTGCGAGCAAGAAATAAAACTGGGATAGACATGACAACTGAGTCACACTAGGAAACCTTTCCTATTTTCTTATCTAGCAGTGTTCGATATAGAAATGTGACCTTTACACTCTAGTATGTCACCAACAAAGATGGTGGGTGAGAATTGATCGATATACATACAAGTAGAACAAGCAATGCGCCATGCGAAAGGGGAGACCATCCACATCTTTTACAACTTTACGTTTTAGTTTTACAGACAGAAGTAATTTGGCTCACATAGACAAACGAGCGAATGACAACGTGATTTTTGGGATCGTATACGATCCCGTGGGTCTCAGAGGGTTAACGTGAAGTGAGAGATGATAAAAAAAAAAATTCGGTTCATTATGAGACTATGGTGGAAGAAATTAATTTATGGCGGGCTGCCATACATTAGTTAATGAATGGGAAACACTGTAATACAGTGTACTAATGACCTTATGCGGCCTGCCCATTTTTTCCATTTTCAGTTTTGCCTTTTAACCTTTGGCTGCTATTGCTGGCTAAAGTAAATACAACACATTTTTGAGGAGGTCATGAGACCTGACATTACCACATACACAACAGATATCAAATTAAAAAGACGATCTTCGGCACAAAGTTATTTTCTGTGTTAAAATAGCTTACAGCCAGCTCAGCTAGCGTACTGTGTTGCTATACCTGTTTTTATGGTGAATTCCTAAGAATTTTGACGCTAACTTATCAGTATGATGTTCTGACTTATCGGGAACCCCCTCGCCAGTGCCTTTTTAAAGTTGGGTCCAATTCCATTTCAAGTAATTTTATAAATTACCTAAACGTAATCACACCCTGGTCTGCTTGGGCCTCATTATTATGTGCCTGTCTTTGCACACAACTATGTACAACTGCATCACACTCATTCAGTGTCTCTTGTTCTTTGAGCGCACACACACATAAACACACAGAGAGCTTCAGTGTAGCATGAGGCAAGGCTATTAGGGCAGGCATCTTGTTTACATCAAAGGCAAGCTCTGTGGATGGGGCCTGGTACTGCCATGAGGCACTGGGCAGCCGCCAGCTACAGTGAACCCCCAGTGAAGCAGGAAGGAAGGGGAGGTGAGAGAGGCTAGAATCGCAAATAGATTAAGAGAAAGTTACAGCTAGATTCTCCTTCCAGATCTCTACATTTCTTGAATACCATATTTCTCCACGTCCACAGTATGCACAAGAATGTTGCAGCAAATTGCAATGCAAGAACTTACAAACCCAGTCCCCGGGGCTTTCTAAAACCTAAACTAGAAGAACCTTATGAGGCTTTGTTACTTGGTACTTGCATTTACACTGTATCTTACCAACCAGGTCTTTTGAGATGTATGGCATAAAAAGGTGACAGTGGGACCAACTGTGTCGTTTTAATGTGCTGTTTGGTTTGCAAATTAAGTAAGCAATAGTTTGACAGACAACAATGGAAGAAGTGGTGCCAATATTAATTTTTCACATTTACTCTGAATCCAGGGCACTCCCGAGGCCAGTGTTATGTTGTGAAATCTGTGTTTTCCCTAACCTGAACTCAGCCCAAGCATTCAGACAGTCTCTTCTCAAAGACCTTCATGGTGTTGCACTCAGTTGTGCACACAATAAGGGACTTAAGTTGTTTGAAGTTCAAACCTTGCCTACTTCCACAATTCCACACACCTGGCCAATCACTGTGGAAAGTGATTGTAAATGTGATTGTTGGATTGTCTGTTTTGAAAACAAAATTCCAGCATTTGAAAGGTGTGGGGGAAGGGGATTTCAGACACTGTCAGACAATCCAACAAGTGCTTTTTTTTTAAGCATACTGAACCCTTAACCCCTACCTCCCTGTGAATTACCTCTCCCCAAATACTAATGAGGGTCTGGACATCTTTATTTGTCCAACAAGCGTTCTCTATTGTTCTTTTTCACTTATTGACTTCACTTTTTAAATGGATATCTGTGCTGCTGGAGATTTCTTTGAATCCAGCATCTAGTAGCTATTAATGGGACTGCATCTAAAGTCCCCCCGCATTGATTGAGCTACTGTAGAATGAAAATCAGCAGAGCTCGGAGTCCCAGTTGAGAAGCAATGATGTAATTTAATTGTTGAACTATATAATGTTTGTGTTGCTTGCTCTAACTAACACACTGCCTGTGTTCTCTTGTAGATTTTGACTCCAATCTCTACACGGTGATAGGACCTTGGACGTATAATTTCTGTCACCACCTGACTATTCCACTCCCTGCACGCCCTATGATACAGTCAGCCATGCTGGATGCAGCTGATTAACGAGTAGCATTTGGGGGGTGGGGGGTGGGTGGTTGGGGTTGGGGACTAGTTTTTCCAAACTCCCATCAAATGACTGCCATGTTTGTTTTAGAATGAGAAACTGAGCGGGGGAAAAGTGGAAAGCAAGTGAGACTGAAGGGGCTGAAGTGCTTGTGTTGGTGACAAACAAGAAGACAGCACCTGAGGCAGCCAGGCCCTGAGGATGACTAGCCTGTTCAGGCGTAGCAGCAATGGAGGCTCCAGAAGCAGTGGAAGTGGTGGTGGGGGCAGCAGTGGACAGGGGCAGCTCAACAACAGCAGGCCCAACCGACAGGTCCGACGCCTGGAGTTCAACCAGGCCATGGAGGACTTCAAGACCATGTTCCCCTCTATGGACTATGAGGTGATTGAGTGCGTGCTGCGCTCCAACAATGGAGCTGTGGACGCCACTATTGACCAGCTGCTCCAGATGAGCATTGACGGACAGGGCTCAGATGACAGCTCAGACTCAGATGACAGCATCCCACCAGAGGTCAGTGGAAAGGGTCCAATGGCACCAACATCACTGGGAAATCTAATGCAGGCCCAGCATGGTGGGCTGTCAGTAGTGACAATAAAAATCTGAACAGTAAATATAATTGCTGTATAATAAAAACCTGAACAGCAAATATAATTGCTGTATATAACAATTTGTAATTTTGATTGTTGCCTAATTACATGTACACAAGAAGTTTCTGTATGAAATTAGCAGATTAGGACAGGCTGGTGTTACTTGATGACCTAGATGTTTCAGAGTTCATTCTTTTCTCCTTGTATTGTGTGACATGCGTGATGGCATCATACATTACCTTGACAAGAATGGTCTGCTGGCTCCTTTCAGTCTCAGGGCATTGACCCAGCATTTCATGACCTGCTAGAGATGCTGCTGACCCAAGCACTGATTGATTTTGAATTTGAAGATTAGATTGAATTAATAATGTATTGCCTAATGGCCTTTCTGTATCCCCCATTACCTACCCTGTCACGTCCCCTATCATATGCTTCCTGATTTGTGTTTGTGTCGTAGGGCTGACATCTTGTCTTTACAGCATGAATGTGCCTGGATTTTACAAATAGTCAAATGTTCAGCAGTGGAAACCCACTTATTTAGACGTATAGAGGCTGCTGAGTGTCAGTTTAGTTTGTTAACGACATGTTAATCAACTGTTGTCCAAACATCTAAAGTCAAGGATTGCAGCAGAACATTCAGGCTTTGTACCTATATAAATAAAAGATCACAGGGAGGTCTAAATTCTGCATGTTATTTGACTATGGCCTACACTTCAGAGAACTGACTTTAATGGGAATCAAAGTGGGATTCTTGCAAAATTGCAAGTGCATTAGGTTAAGGCAGGTTTAAAACATTTAATGAAACAGTTTGTGTTGCGCTGTCTGTTTCTTTCTAGATTCTGGAGCGAACACTGGAACCTGACAGTTCTGATGAGGAACCGCCTCCAGTCTATTCTCCACCAACATATGATATGCACATTTATGACAGGAAATACCCAGAATCCCCACCAACACCCCCACCAAGGTAAGGAAGAGGGACTGGACTCTTACATAGAAGAAGATGAGGCCATGATTATGCAATTATCAGATTAAGATCCAACGTTTTTTTCCATTTGAGTTTTTATTTAACAAAGTCTGTGTGCCTCTGATTTTATTAATTGGGTGGGAGGTTTGTAGGCGGAAAAAGGTCATCTTGCTCTCCTACCAATACCTCAAGGTGTAGTGTTTGATAGCGTTTCTTCTGGTTTAGGCCAGTACCATCTTATTTTTGACACTCATTACACAAAACCATTATTTGGTTCATCATATGAATAATTGATAGATCAATCAAAAATGAACATAATTCTTTGTTGCGCCTCTCCAGTGGTCAGGAGCCAGACTGTTTACTGTTGTTTTGAATGTATTGCATTGTATTGCACTGGTGTTCATGTAAATGTAGGCAAAATGTTTGCAGAGGAGTTTTTCTTACCTGTAACAGTTATAAATCCACACATCACAAGTACAAAGCATTGCAGTGCTAAATGCTAACATCAGCATGCCAACATGCTCACAATGAAAATGCTGACATGCTGGCAGGTGTAATGTTTACCATGTTCACAATCTTAGTTTAGTATGTTAGCGTGGCATCATTTTGCTAATTGGTACTAAAAAACTAAACAACACTAAAAAAGTAGTCTGAGGCTGATGGGAATGTAATTTGTTTTGCATGTATTTAGTCATAAAGTGACCTTGGGATCAATTCATTGGTTGCATCAAATTTGAACCATGAGTGTCTGTACCAAATTCTGTGACAATCCTTTCATTTAGATATTGTGTAAAATAATGACATATGGGAAACAAATGGATGTTTCCTTTTTCTGGCCATCCCATGTGATTTTGTGAGTGGGCAATTTAAATGATGTGAATAGTTTGAGATAGCTAGAGGTAAGTTGATAATGTACTTAATGCAGTTGGTAGAATGACTAATGTGTCCTGTTGCTTGATTTGTTCTCATAGATTTGAAGCCGACCCACCTCCATGTCACCAGCAGGTCAGAAGCTACCGGAACTGGAACCCTCCTTTGCTTGGAAATCTCCCAGATGATTTTCTGCGGATCCTGCCTCAGCAGTTGGACAGTATAAAGGTAAAAAATTGTCAGCATACAGATGTTAAATGGGTGCATTTGGTTTATACGTTCTTCGTCAAAAATGACAATCGAGTCTTTGTGTATACCAGCTGTGGTGTAAAGCAGTAGAGTAGCCAGAAATCTTGTGATGGGTGGGCCTCACACATAAGGATAACTTAAATCTTTAAGTCTGAAATAAGCCTGGAAGAGGCAAGCCCCCAGTTCTGGCCGATTTTAATCATATATAAAATAACCCTAATAAGATAAAAGGTTTTATTGTATTTATATGCTTTATACCGGTTACACTGAGCTTGATTTGAGTGCACACTTTAAAATTCTCACTAAATTTACTTAATTTTATATTTTGTAACATATCAGAACATAAAAATTTGCATTATAAAATACAGTATAGTGGACAACGTTAGTTCTAAACAAAGTCCTTCATAAACGCACACAAACAGTGCTGGCCAACGCTGCAAATGCCAAGGCTTTGGCAGGTATGTTAACTCATGTACAGTAGGTTATTATTATAGTGTAGGGAATTACTTTTAGTTTGGATTGACAGGCTGGATCAATTACTGCCAAGAGGTTACTTATCGGGCTATCTGTCACCTGAGCTGGATCATGCCTCAGAGGCATAGGAGGCTTGGGAATAGTGTGAGCCAGGCTCAGCGCTCTACGAGTGGGGAGAAGAATCTTCTGCTTCTAAGACCTGGCTGGTTTTGAGAGTTCTCCTCATTTTCTTTGTGGTGTCTTGGAAAAATTAAGCTTAGAACTCCGTTTTGCCATGAGGAGGAGGAGGTTAGAGGACTGTTTTCATTTACAAAATAAAGCTCATCACTGTCAATTTTCTTTAAGTTTGACTTTATGAGACCTGTTGTTGCCTGCTGGTTGCCCAGGCTCCAGGGCTGCTGGAGCCATGAGCACTATTATTTTATTCATACATTTTATTAATTTGTCCATCATTTAAAATGGGTGGCACTTGCACAAAATTGGCCAGCACAAGCCCACCTGTCCCTACGTTTGGGGGGTAAAGGCCTATATATCGATCCTTTTGCTACATCTGGTGCCACTGTTGAGGTCCACTGGAGAACTGGCTGGTAAAATTTCAGTTTTCCATTGCGGGTTTGTGAACAGGGTTCCCACAGTCATGAAATTCCTGGAAAAAGTATGAAATTAGAAAATCTGTTTTCCAGGCCTGGAAATGGTTTGGAATTAACAGAATGTTTTGGAAACGAATATACATTGTTTTGGCTATTGTTTAAAATATGTTAAAAACAAAATCCCATAACATAACGTTAGGTAAAATACGTTCCTTGTATTACTAATTTAAAATCTAGTGCTGCGCTGCACTGCACCGTTGAAACATTGTCTGAACTTAGCAAGCACTAGCAGTTTGCATATTCGCAAATCCCTGGAAAGTGCGTGTTTAATAAAGTGCCCTGAGATAACTTTGTTATGATATGGCGCTATATAAATAAAACTGAATTGAATTAATAATGTTTTGCTTTCAAACGACAAATATAATACATGGCTCAAGAGAGAGGCAGACCCTAGCCTGCACCCTATGATCGCTATATAGGCCTACCTGTTTTAAACTACTTAAATAAAGTTGTGGAAATGGGGTAAAATATTATGGAAAAATTTTGAAAATTCATTGGTAAAAATGTGTGGGAACCCTGTGTGAAGTAATTACTTGGGTATGACTTGGTGAGTGCTAAGGAACTACTGGCGTCTCTAGGCGGTTGCTGTGATGTGATGGGTTGTTGCTAGGGGGTTCTAGGTGGCTCCTTTGATGTATTAAGTGGTTAAAGGACCATATCAGTTTTTTTTGCTTGTTTTAGTTCCTTCCTTACTATTAATCTATTCTTCACATTTTTGCCGAGCATTTTTTAGTTTATGCTTTAGATTAATTTTTTTGGATGTTTGTTTTTTTTTTTCCGACTGTTCCAGTCAGCCATTGGAATCCATTCATTTCCATACATTACAGAAATCAGTAGTCCTGATACTAGCAGTAGTAGTGGGATGTACTGTAACACAGAAGTACTAAAGGTAATGTTGAAGTAGATGTGAAGCTGGTAGTAGTAGTAGTAGTAGTAATACAAGCAGCTGTTTTTCACTACTGGTTCTGAAAACCCTTAGTATGGCTGCAAGAGGATATATTGAATGACGTCTTCAAGTGATCTCTAATCAGTCCACATGAATTAACATTATAAGCAATAACCTCTCCTTTCTTTACCTCAAAAGAGCTCGCAGAGCAGTATATCCCAGCCTTCATCGTCATCATCCTCCTCAGTTTCTTCAATAAGCCAATGGACACCCCAGTCTGGTTCTCGGTCTGGAGCTACAGGGACCGCTGGAGGCCCAGGTTTGACAACAGGAGCTATAGAGCAAGACAAGAAACTGAAGCAGTATCTGGAAGATGAGAGCATCGCCTTGTTCCTGCAGAACGAGGAATTTATGAGAGAGCTGCAGCGCAACCGCGAGTTCCTCATTGCCTTAGAGAGAGGTATGATTGTGTATATTCGACTCATTCTACATAGAGAAATTATGCTCATAATGTCAGCATGAGGTCAGTGTCAATAGCTGTACTGTTTTTGGTGGTATGGTATTGTACACAGAATATTAGTCACTTGAAATAATGCATAGAATGTAAAAAGATTCACATTTGAGGTTGTGAGATACTTTACAGTTATTATTGAGATCTTTTATGGTTGTTGTCATTAAAGGTTCCCTGTGGAGTTTTTGACCTCCTAGTAGCCCTGTGGAGTTGTTTTTCTATGTGTGGGTCCCCGTTTAGTTTGTTGCTTGCGTAGTACACACTCTTGCCAAATGTTTCACACTATTCCACTGATCTACAGGTGGCAGTAACACACCAAGGTATGCTGCAATATACCAACAAAGGCAGGGAAGAAGAAGGCTGCAAGCTAGCTAGTGAACATGAATGTAAACAATGCTAGATTTTAAATACTTTACAAAAATTGGCTTTGCAAATGTTTTATGAGGGAGGACATGTATTGACATATTTGTTAAAGCTCAAGGATACACACAATGTGAGTAACACTGAATGTAAGATATCATTTGTTTGTTTACAAGAAAACTCCACAGGGCACCTTTTTAAAAACCTCTGTGTTTTGTGCCATAATTGCTGTAATTTGCTTTGATGCTCAAGTCCTATGCTTTTCTCTTTGAAATTACTTTTGTCTAAGTAATGAAACTTAAGTGTATTATTACAAACTGTACAGTCATTTCAGCAACCCAATGCTACTAACACTATAAATGTTAGAGCTAAAATGTGAAAAGCAAAGAAACTGGTTTTCCAAAATCACAGTCCAGGTGTGGCTGGATTGCTTGCCTTTTGGTTCATGTTTCTGACTTTTGTGTTGTGAATTTGGCCTTTGTGTTGTGTTGAGTGGATTCATGTTGACTTGTGAGTGAACAAAGGCTCTGAGAGTCCAAATTTGCAGGAGTCATATCATATTAACGTTGACTCACCATATCCAATTTATATAACCCTGCTCTGCTGGAATGACGCCTCCACAATGTGGCATGATGTGCTGTCAGTTGTGAGACAGAATTGCATGTATAAATACATTACCTTAAACAAGCTGTGTTAATTTCATATCTTGATTATCTATCCAGCAAGGCTCACTAATTTCCCCTCTTTTGCTTTAGCAAAGAGACAGCAATAGCCTAGCAACAGGGCTGCAATGGGTCAGACGGACACCGCATTTTAGGAACACCCCTGGCTGGAGTACAGCCTGTTGCGCTGATACACTGTAAATTTTGAATTTGAACAGATCATTACAGATTGAATATTTAATTCCATGCTTGAACAGTGGTTCCAATAAAAAGTAACCTAGTAGTCACTGTCACCTAGCTTTCAGCACCACCTACTTTGCAAAGACATGCATATGAATTGCTGTACCACTTTCTGGTGTGACCAGGCATGTAATCTGCCTGTAAAAGATGGGAAGCAAACTGAGAGCTCAGATGTTAATTTGGAACGTAGTTAGCCTTAGCTTAGCTTAAAAACTGGAAGCCTCTGTAAACAGCCAGCCTAGCTCTGTCCAGTGTCCAGTCTACAGAGAAGAGATTGACATTTCACACAAACGTATTTCGCAAAATGTCTTGCATTAGTTTAAACTGTGATTCTGGATAAAAATCCAATTTCCTTGCCTTCCACATTTTAGCTCTGTCACATTTAGCAATGTTAATAGTTTTGGATTGCTGTTGCTGTGTTTGTTTTGTTATCATACATTTCTTTGCTTTTCTTGGACAAAATTAATTCCACATGTCTCCATTTGTCATAGTCTTACATCCCTCACCTTATGATCAAGGCGCTTTCTTTCATTCTTTTAGTAGGTATATTTAGAGGTCCAGTTGTGCCTGAACCACACTCAAGATTATTAAATTCAATCTTGGAAATATAAATATCATTATTATAAACAATATGAAGGATTTCATATTTCTGGGATATAAAACTCCATTCTGAAGATAAAAGCAAGACTTTATTCTCAATGTCTTAACTTTCAGCTCAGAACTCAGATTTTCACAATTCCGATTTTCAGCTCTGGACATTTTTTGTGTATCCCCAATTCCAATACAATTTGACAAGTTGAACAACATGCACATCATGATAAACAAAATATTTGACCAGTAACTGATTTTACATTGCCCTAGCAAGGCATGTCATTTTAGAGGAAAGACAGTTTAATACAGTGAAATGTTTGTGTCAGTGGTGGAAATATTAACTTTTAGTGCTTCTGAAATTCAGGCTAGATAAGACAAGATTGGTGATAAGCAAAATGCTTGCCTTGGCTGTTCTGGTGCAACAATGCAAAGCTTTAAACTGTTTTCCCCTCTCATCAGACACTGGTCAAGATGAATTGACATGGAGGTTTAGAAGTTTGGGCATTATACCATTATACCAGAGCTCATCACATCTTGGTTCCTCACATCAGTGGTCATAACATCTGCTCTCTGTTTTTAGATCGCTTGAAGTATGAATCAAAGAAATCAAAGTCCAATCATTCATCTAGCATGGAGAATTCCACAGGTAGATATCACTCATCAAGCTTCCTCTGCCAAGCTATTTGCAACTGCATCTTTGCACACTGAAATCTACTGAATACTGTCTATGCATTCACTGTGATATTTGTTGGTTGTGTCATGTTATGGACATCATACTATAAATGCTTGTGCTTCTACAGTTGATGTGTTTGATGTGTACAAATACTTAAGTATACAGTGTTGCTGTGTCTGTGTGTAGGAGAACAGTACCCTGCAACTTCAATGGAGGCCGTCTCAGATGACGCCCTGTTCAGAGACAAACTCAAACACATGGGCAAATGTAAGTCTCCTGGTTTACACCTGTGATTGGTCCGGTCATTGTCTAATGTAGTTAATGACCAAGGATGTTTTCTCACCTTCAGCAACGAGAAAGAAGCTGTTTGAAATTGCCAGAACGTTCTCAGAAAAGACAAAGAGGAGAAAGTCAAAAAGGAGGATTCTCCTGAAGCACCATTCGTATCCTTTGCTTAATCTTGGTCACATTATCTGGCTAACGTTCCTTTTTTGTTGTAAGGTAGTAAAGTAGCCAAATCTTATTTACTTATGCCATTTAAAAAAAAAAGGAAATGCTTTAATTCAGCCGATAAAAGCATTTCACTTCATTAAGTCCAAGTGATTCAGCAATAACATTCAACTTTACACATTCTTGTCCTCCATGAGTGCTACAACTAGAGACATAACATGCATTTTGCCTCGTCTTAGTGCTGTTTGTGTCTGTACTGCTGGTGGAACAAGTGAAATCCATATGGAGGAAAGCAAAATCATTGCATGGGAGGATGCATTTTACAATTTCAAAGTCTTATATTACTTACATAAAGCACTAACATACTCCATCAACATTATTGTCATTATTGTTGAGGTTTCTGCTGCTCACATACATCATTAGCCATGGATCAGCCTCCATAACTGATTTTTAAAAAAAAAATTTTTATTGTCCACTTCCATGAGTCTGTGAATTATGAGACTGATCTGGCTTGCAAGGCTGAAGTTTTGGTGTTCTTAACTCAGCTCCTTTCTAGATTGGGCACAGCCAACTCTACAGCCAATCTTCTCGACGATGTAGAGGGAAACCCCTGTGGTAAAACATTCATGTCACCCACACAATGTCAATGTCAACATTTTGGTTTTGTCACTCTGTTACAGAGCAGTGGTTCCTAAGTGGTCTAGCTTCAGGGTCCAAATGTTCCTCTTCAGAATATTTTCATTCATCCATTCTGCCTGTCAGTGGATTCAAACCCAGGAACTTATTATTGTGAGGAGACAGAGCCAACCACTGAGCTTCACAAAAAGGAAAACTAAAATAAATAAGTGCAACTGCTTAAATCTCAATAAAATAAGGAGCATTGCAGCAAGAGAGTGCAATTAGGAAATAAAGCCAACATTTAAAAACATTAAAGGTGACATTATGAAAAACTCACTTTTTCAGTGTTTATACACATAAAGATGAGTCTCTGCTGTGCCAACAAATCCACAAACTGTGAAATGAGACAACCCAGTCTGTTGTTTTTTTTTTGTTTGTTTTTTTGTTTCTGTGGTCTCGCTATGTCAGAAAACGTGATTCGGCAAGCTATTAGATTTGCCTCCCCCTCCTACGTAGAGTGCAGGCTCACTTTATTGTACGAGTATCTCCATCTACAGCTTTAGAACTACTTGCGAAGGTGCACCATTATTTTTTTTTGTAAATGTCGGACTCGCTAGCGTAATGTCGAAGCTACGAGCTAAGCACTGGAACTGTTCTGTTGTTGGCAGAATTCAAACAATAAAATCAGACTGTATGGTCTACTTTTATGATGACCCAAAGTTCCATCCACCTCCATTGCTCAATGGCATTTGTTAATAGGAATCGCCCTCTGTCATTCCCTCTCAGGATTTTGGTTTATTCCCCATCTCTTTTTTACTGATAACCTGCTGTTGTGAATATCTTCAACAAATGTAAATAAACATGACTTATTTATTGGAGATACACACATAACTATGTTTATATGTTGTTATGTCCGTGTCCAGAGGAAGATGGTCAGCCTAGAAGAGCAAACACTCAGGAAGAGAATGAACAACGCAATGAGCCAATATTATGGTAAGATACTCCTCAGTCATTCCAAGGTGGACTTCAACTGAGTCCTGTTATTAAGACCATGTTGTAGTTGGGGTATATAAATCAGCCTGCAATACGATGACACAAAGTATAAGACACTATGCAAACCCACTGCCCAACACTACTCGCAGGTAAATGTGTGGTAAACTGCATCCAACTATCTTCAAACATATGTAAGCAATAAGGACACCTCATCTAAGCATGCAACTCCATATTTAAAAGAGGTGTCTACAAATACAATATGAATATTATTTGTATCAAATACGAGTATGAGTCGAATATGCACAGTTAATTTTATGGGGGAAAAAACTCAATATTTGCAGTAATATTAACCCGCCACTACCCCATTGTTCTTCTGCACTCCCTGGGCTGTCTCCTGATTGACACAATTTACCACACATAAACTGTCTGGATCTCTGATGTTCATCAAGGATGGACGTCCATAAATCCATTTAGAAATCATATTAAAAGGCACTTCTTATAACTTCTTCAGATCTTGTCTCATAATCATCAGACTTTTTGTCCCGGTGGTTTTGTCTGTACAGTGTGAACAGGAACAGCTAATAGCCAAAGCAGCATTACTTTTTATGAAGCAGATGTGCCACAATGTAAACAAATAGGCTATAGACTAAAAACATGGAGGTGTACTTGCATTGTAGTTAAATATTCACATATTTAGCGATGCTCATCCTCATTTCAGCGTAGAGTCTACTAATTCTTTTTAGGCTTTGAAATTAGGGTTGGGGTTTGGTAGCATTTTATCCAATCCAATCTGAATCCAGCATTGAATCCGCTAATTGGAATCCTTTCAAATCTCATAGTGAACCTATTCATGTTTAGCGTTCAACTTTTCAGAAGCTACTAAAATAATACAAACTAAAAAGATCCAGTTGAAATCTGTAGGTTGAGAAGACAGAAGCAGTTTTGAGTGGCAGTCTAATTACTGTTCACATCCTGTAGCTACAACCTGAAAATTAGATAAAATAGAACTTGAATCATCAAAGAAATGTTTGTGCCAAAGATACTCATTATACATAGTAAAATAAATATATACATAGCAGCAGAATATATGAAATGTTGATTAAATATGTATGTACACATTACACATCTGCTTAATTTATTTATATCATATAAACAAATTTTTAAGTGGGAGATTCTGAGTCCTGAAATAGACGTGCATGATCAGCTGATGGGTTTTACTAGAGAAGACCCCTCACAAAAAGCGGTGTTACAGAGTGACGCTTCTTTCAGCTCCATAAACAATTTTTGGCTGAGTACAGACACCACGTGTTGTGTGTCTGTTTCCTCATCGATTTGTGTTTCCCCTTACCCAAACCTGAGACCAAATGTCTCCCTAACCTCAACCAATTGTTTTCTATGATGCTTAACCTTTACCCAACCTTCATTTACCCTTCAAGTGCTGAGTGAGTGAAGAGAGAATGACTGCATTATCTGTCTTTGCTATGACATTGTCTTACCCGCCGATTCAGGCTAGCATCAACCTTATTGGATTGTCCAATCAATAGTTTTTGTTTTGTTTTTTTAATTTCTGTGGCATTTTTATGGGCCAATTGGAACTTTGATTTTATCTGCTACGTGACATCTGCTTGAAGACACTCTCTACCCTCGACCTTGCCAAATGTGTCTCTTGTCATGTTTGGACTTGTCATGTTTGCAGGCTACAGTGCGGCACTTTATTTGTTCAAGTTAAAGTGAATTATGTGAGAATGATTGTCCATGGCATGCAAGACTTTGCCGTGAGTCAAGTTTGATTACCTACAGCCTGAGCAAATAAAGTGCCAGTAACGGGACAGTAATGTTAGCCACTGCCTTACAGAACAATACAACGTAAATAATGTTGCAGACTGTTTAAAGCCACCTTCCTGATATGTATGATATGTTAGCTTAACTGGCTAGCATTAGCTAACTTCATGGTGTCAACTCAGTTACCAGTGGTGGAAAGTAACTATGTACATTTACTTAAGTACAAATTACAATTTTACTCGACTACATTTGTCTGACAGTTTTAGTTACTAGTTACTTTGCAGATTCAGATTAACAATACAAGTATAATCAATAAATACATGCTATTATATGGTTAGCACTGTTGCCTCACAGCAAGAATGGTTGTCTGTCTCTATGGCTACAACCACACTACTATGTTTTTGTTTTAAAACAAAAATGATCTCCATACACACAAGCATTTTATCACCGTTTCAGAAATAATCTCCATCCATACTACACGCCTGGAAACGCATATCACGTGACCATTCACATGTACTGGGCATGCACATGCCGGTGTAAACAGGAAGCAGATTGTTTACTCTGTGGTTGGTTGCTTAGTTGCACAAAATACTACGAATGAAGAACAGCAATGGAGAAAAGTAAGAGCAGAGATTTCTTTGCTTGGACTGACAACCAGGTGGAACTGTTACGGACAGTAAGTGTTGTAATTTGTTATTAATGTTGAATTAACTGCTGTTACTCAAGGCTGATTGTTTTGCCGTTTGCCTTTTGTTTTCGTCTTGGAAGGGGTCACGTGATATTGGCGTGATGAATCAGGGAAGGACACTTTGTGGCTGATAAGACCCAATCAGGAAGCGAACGTGGATGTCTCCATTGTTTTAGAACGTCTCCGTTTTCGCCTGTCCTCACTAAAATGCAATCTGGAGTTTTCAAACTAAAACGGGGTCAGCAGCATTTTAGGTCTCCGTTTTAGGGGTTATAAAATGCCGGAGTAGTGTGGACGCCTGTCCAGGGTGTACCCCGCCTCTCACCCACTGTCAGCTGGGATCGGCTCCAGCCCCCCTTGACCCTCTGAGGATAAGCGGATATAGATAATGGATGGCTTTATTGTCCCCAAGGGGAAATTCACAAGCTACCAAGCAGTATGTAAAGTAATATATAAAATATAAATACATAAATTAAAATTAGCTCCACATTTACCATCTGCAACATTACAGCGATGAATACATTAATGCATCAATAATTATAATCCAATAATTGTATATTATTCTGAAATGGGCCATTCTGCATAACAAGTAGTTTTACTTTTGGTACTTTAAGTATACATTATGTGGGGCTGAACAAGTGAACCCAAGTGCAGACTCAGACAAGACAGGAATAAGATAAATAGGATATTTATTTAAATCTGATTACAGATATGAATACAGATATTTTTGTGACAAACAGATGTAGATACAGATAGTTTACTTGCTTTGCACCCCTAATATTTATTAAACAGCAGGCAGCATCATCACAAACATGTGAAACACAGATATCCTAGACAGTAACTGTAGCCAAGTCTTTACAGTGGTGCATTAGGTAAAGCAAAGCAGCAGAGACATGATGGTTCTGGCATTGGCAGTGAGAATGTCATGCTTTGACCCCTCACAAGAGGAAGCCATGGATGAAAAGTCAGCACTGAAATTGAGGGTTTGAAGTGGCCGTCAGTGATCCTGGAGGATTAACCTCTTAATCCCTAGGCCTCTGGCTCAGTCCCCTGCTCGAAAATGACATGCCCAAAATTAATAGAGGATATCTCTGCAACTACAAGGTCTATATGAATAATCTTGGTATCATAATAAAGATAACACGTGAGATTTCTGCAGAGGTGTAAGCATCAGTATAAATGTCAGGGTAAATGGAGATGGAACACAGAATAAATGGCATATTTCATTTCCGCCTAACAAAATTGTACACTTTTAGAGTGAATATTCCCTTGGAATTATGCAGTTGCAGCCCAAAGCCTCTAGAAAACCATAGTACAACATCTAAACATTACCTGTGCCAAGAAAGAGTCTCACACAGTGAAGCAGAGCAAAGTTAGAGAGGTCTTAGTGGAGTCATGTTTAGAAACCAGAAATTGTAAAATGTTATTATAACATGTTATTGTCCATGATTTGTCTTGTGATTGGCCTTCATTAGCCTGAAAATGCTGTGGAATTATCACACGAACAAAAGACGCTAGCCGCTGTTTGTGTTCTGCTGCGTAATGATCTAAGCTAACCTGAGCTGATACTGTCATGCGTATGTCTGTCACGCGCATCAATATCTCGGGATCCCGTTGGTCGATATGGACGGTTCACCCCTCTATTGAAAGGCCAGGACCTCTAGAAAACGGTGAGCTTGAGTAAATCTGTCAACGCTACGATTCAACCACTAGATAGACACAGACCGTGTGTTCGCATGGAAGGCTGGTGCGTAGGTCTACTGCAGTTCCTTCCCCATGACATGCAAATGAACACAAAATGGCTGGAATCGACTCAAAATGACCCAGAGACATTGGAGTAGCCGTTAATAGTGGTTTTATGCGACCAGACAACTTTTGATTACAAAAACAGCAAAGGTAAGACACAATTTGTAGTTGCAAATGTACGAAGGAAAGTGTGTTTTTGTTCTTTGACGGGTTATTCAGTGAGTTTTGGTCGTACCGTGATGGGAGTCATACTGTTAGAATCTGTGGAATCTAAGCGTTAATTGTTTATGAGGCTGGCGTGAACTGAACGATATCAGGACCGCTGTGATGGCGGACATGCACCGTGCTCAGACTGAGAACGCGTTTAGCGACGCAGTCAGTCAGTTGCCTGGTGTTTGATTTGTGTCTCGTTTAGGTAGAAATGGTTACGCTGGTTAACTAGTCGAGCTTCTACTGGTCAAAACGGTGTGCCGTATGACTGTTGTCGCGTGTTTAAATGCCCTGTGACGCGTTTGCTTACGCGTAGGCGGTCTTGCCTCCGTATACGGGGGCTGTCTAGGCTATTGGCATGATATAATAACAAAATGTCTGTGACAAAGCCTGATCAAAGCGGCACAAGCAGTAGGATTTCCAGGTTGCACTGTTTTAAACACAGTCTTAGACAGTTCCAAACGCTTCATAACTTATTGGATTTTTCTGCCAATTAGCTATCAATGCCATGAAGTCCACAAACTCACCGCTTATTGCCTTAAAAGAAAACTGGTGTTGATTTTCATAGCTTTGATCATCATTTCTGTCAGTTATGATAACTGATGTTATCATGATATTATAGCGCAATTTCCCATAGACTGGAGTGACAACAGAGACGTTTCAGAAAACTGTTACATCGCGATCTTCTCAATAGAACAAATTTCTTTCAAGTCGTTTGGCCAATCAGAATCAAGATAACTGCATCGTCTTTTCTATGGATGTATAAAGACTTTTCGCGGTACTACTACAATGGACACTAGTTTTGAGGTTAGTCTTGTTTGCTGCCAACGACCTAATATGCTGTTTAACTACCTTAACGTTAGGTAACTAGTTGCTAAAGTAACATTAACTGCCAAATCAATCATCATCCCAACCTGTTTATAATGGAAAGCTTGCCAGCTTACTAGCACGTCAGCTAACGTTAACTTCAGTAAATTGTGTATTACAACCATAAAGTCTGTCATTACGTTACAGTTCAGAATCAAAAGTTTGTTAAGGCTAAACTCCCACTGCATCCATATTGTTATCCGATTTTAATGTCCGTCATTGTCGTAAGTTACAAGGGAAATAACGAAAACGTAAGGAAACACCGGCTCTGGCGGATCATTTAACCTTGACGGATGCAGTTGGGGTTAGCCTTAACAAACTTTTATGATAATGAAAAAGGAGGCCATGAAGCCAGCTGATAATATCTAGACAATTATTTTTCAGAATGCTTAAAGAGGAAGACGTTATTTCTGTAGTGCAGATGGAGCTGGGCCTGGCTAAAGGTTGAGGCGAAAACAGAGGTGAAGGGAGTCCAGCACATCTTCCCGCTGTCATAGTATTTAAAAAAAAAAAAAAAGATAAATGCATGCCTCTGCACAAAAGAAATCAATTACAGCAACAAGGGCTCTCATGCCCTCTTGACAAATGTGGTCTTTTCCTTTGTTTTCTTCACTAGAATGCTTCGTTTACATGTTAAAATCACAAAACAATTCTTCTGGGGGAGGATGCTACCAGACCCCCCTACAGGGGTTGAGTTTACAAACATGTCACCTCTTGTGAGTTTGCAGGTCTGTATTTCATTCAATCTAAACCAAATTTGGTACATACTGTATTTAGATGACCCCGAACAAAACGTACGAGTTTATGTTTGATTGTATGCAGTTAACGGGCTATAATAACTCTTTAATACAGAATTTGACTGCATCCAAGTTACATAGTCACATTGTACAAGTGTTAAACATTTGATGCAGTTCTACCCAGAGGGGGCGATGAGTAACAATATAACATGATATTTCTACAGTTCTGTACTGTTGTCTTCAGTAAAATGAAACTTGGTACACAAGTTCTCCATAAGCATGTGCACGACATAAAGAAGCATGGCACTAATAGCTTCACCTTGCTGCCAGTTATAAAATTCTGCTATCTCCACCCTGGGAGTGTGTTCTCTGTGAAAATGCAATATATGTTTTGACAATTTACAGAATTTTGATTAATGTACACATCAATCACTAGAAGCAGCAGCAGCAATCACATGCATTTTCTTCAGGAAATGCAAATATTCTAGTTCACTTTGTACTCACCAAAGTAACTGATGAGATCTCATAATGCGGTGACATTGCTACAACAAAATCAGACAGGATAGAAACATTCAGACGATCAGACCGGTTGTAAACAGACCCCCAGGTTAGTTGAGCTTATTTGGAAGAAAAACGGCAAACTGCAAACTGTTTGTTGTAAACATCCATCACGGTTTACGTAGTTCTTGACCCCTTGACTGGACCTATTTTTAATGATGGTCCTACATTCAGAGATCTCAGCAATTATTTTGGTGGGTACAATGTTATTTTAACAGATTAAACTGATGGCCAGAACTACAAAAATAAAACCCAAGATGCAATAAACTGTAGTTTTTCTTTAACATTTGCCTGTCAATCGAGATAGCTGATAGTTACTTTCCACCACTGGTGGCTGCTAGTTAAGTAAAAGTACAGTTTTTAGATACTTTACTGGATTTATTTCCATTTTCCTCTACTTTTACTTCTACTCCACTATATTTCAGATGCAAGTACTGTACTTTTTACTCTACACTAGCTAGAGTATACTTGCACTACAATTACCTGATAGTTATAGTTAATAGTTTTCAGATTACGATTTTACATTAAAAAAATATAATCTTATAAAATACAACACATTGCCTTTTTGGCTTGTGACCCCTTACGTTGGGGCTCCTTGTCATGTTTCAGATGTCTGAGTTGTTGTATGTTAGGAGTTCTTCCTAAGAGAAATTTCCCCACTGAACTTGTCACACATGGTATCAGTTAAGTAATTGTTTGAGGACCAATTAAGTCGAATTGTTCAATATTTCACAAAAAAAAGCAAATATTACAGAAAGGTCCAAAATACGAATACAAATGCCTGTAGCAGAGCTTTGTTTTTCTTCTTTCCTACCTTATTATCATATCATGACCCCTCAGATTTATTTTGTGACCCACTGGACTAAACTACTCAAATGCATATGACATTTTATTGCAGAACAAGTAATTTTACATTTTGATTTTTTAAGTATCTTTTTGCTGATAATACTTATGTACATTGTTGTATGGGTACTTTAACCTAAGTAAAGGATCTGAATACTTTTTTTTTTTAAAGGTAAGGGGGGTGAATATGATTGTGAGAGAGAAATTGTAGTATTATCATTATTAGTATTATTATTGTTGCCATGGTGATGGTGGCATGTGCAGATGCAGCAGCCAATAGCTCCTTCAAACTTCGCTATATTTTTGTTTTAATTCGTTATTTTTTCGCCTTTATTACTGAAGTAGTAACTGAATTATTTGGATTGGATGAAGTGCAGTGGACCTTGAGGCAATCACTGCCCACAACATCTTCCGACCACCCAACCAGTCCAGCCAGACCAAACGCCACCACAAGCGGTGCAGTCGCCCCGGGAAGAAGGGGAAGAGAGCTGGGATTAAGAGCTAAACTAACCGAGTTTGGACCTAAGGCTATACCACCACCCAGCCTACTACTGGCTAATGTCCGGTCGCAGGAAAATAAAATGGATGAAATAACAATCAGAAATCAGGTGGACTTCCAGTGGCACTACAACAAGATGCACATATAGTGGTGAACTCCTCAGAGTCTGTTTTGAAAAGTACCTTCTGTCAATGTAAAATAGCATTAAAACCAGTTCAACTTAAGTATGAAAGGAGGGAAATCGCAAAGGAGTCATAAGACTGACAAGAAAATGTACATAACACAAGAAAACTTGGATGTGGCCGGGATCGCTGAACAAAAAGAAAATGGTGATGACAAAGAAACAATGTCAGAAGAAGCTAATGCAACAGCAAACCAAAATGCAATGTTAGAGGGTCTGACATTACTCTCTAAAGGGCTAAAAGACAAGATATGAGACAGGATCTTAGTGAATTTAAAAATCCAAAATCAGCGGGCTCACAGAGCACTGATCCCAAAGCCAGCTGTGACCTCAACCCCGAGATAAATAAAAATCAACTTTCTACAGTTTCATGTTAAAGAACTGATCCTCAGGAAAGCATGGCAGTAGGGAATTGAACTTGATGGCAAGCGACTTTACTTTGACAATGACTATGCAGCCGACATGGAAAGATGCAAGACATATGGGCCAATCAAAGAAGTACTAAAGGAGAAGGGAATCTAGTACTAAACGCCATATACGAAGATACGAGTGTACTGGGACTCCAGACTGCGGATCTATGAGCATATGGACGAGGCAGTCGGGGATCAGAATAAATGCGGAATCAAGGTGATGTTGACAATGAGGGTGACCACCGTGACAGCCATGGAGGGGCGACTGAACAAGTTTATGCCATGGAAGCAGCCCAACATGCAAAAGAGAGGCTCACGGAGTTCAGGCGAAGCCCGCAGTATTAAAACCAGATGGACCGAAGAGATGAGTGTGACTGAGATAGATAATAAGCATGATAGAATTAAACCAAACTACACCAAACTATATATCACAGAGCTTAGGAATACATCTCATTTGGAAGAGGAACTTGGTGAGGCAGAGGTATAATTTTAGTTATTAGAACTAATTATAGTAATTAAACCTGAATATTATTGTCCAATTTGAACTGAGCTCTACAATCCATTTTATTATTTTTTTAATACAGATTTAAAGAACTTGCACTAGTTTTAGTTGCAATGATGAAGATGATGTTGGGTTTTTGTTTTTTGTTGTTGTGGTTCTTACTATTCAAAAACATGCAGATTCTGGGCCCCGTACTATGATAGACTTATGACTCAACCAAACCGACAGATGGAGCAGTTTACGTATACACTGAATGTTGGGACACTTCTAGTAGGTATTTTCTCACTACTAGGGAGGGCCCTACATTAATGAGGTACTTAACCCTCCTCCCCCCAACAGGGAACTTAAGGGATGGCAAAATACATCCTTTTCTTTTGAAGTCACAAAGTTCTATGTTCAATTGATGTTCTCTAGTTCATGTATTCATTTTATGTTTGGGATTGGGTTGCAACATAACTCCATACATAGAAAGGATAGAGGATAATATTAAGATACCGTCGTTGAATGTGAACGGTTTGAATGACCCTGTTAAACATCAGAAAATAATGACCAAATTAAGGAAAGACAAAGCACAGATTATATATTTACAGGAAATGCATTTGTCTAGGCAAAAAACAAATGAAAAGCTTAAGAGGTTTGGCTATGCTAATACGTTCTATAGTTCATTCCACCATGGTTGTAGAAGAGACGTGACCATGCTCATCCCTAACTCAGTGAAATTTGAACGTATTAAAGAAATCAGTGATAAGAAATGAAAATATATTGTTGCAAAAGGACAACTGGAAAATGAAAACATTGATTAATGTTTATGCCCCACCTAACAGTGAAAAGCATTATTTAGAACTCTGCTTGATAACATAATTTTGGAAATGGTGGGAATATTAATCTGTGTGACTTTTTAATATTGTGATGAATAGTAATCTAGACACAACAAACAATAAGAAAAATACCAACCATGTAACAAAAATTCATTTCTTTCCATCCATTTTCTTCCGCTTATCCGGGGCCGGTTCGCGGTGGCAGCAGGTTAAGCAGGGTTGTCCAGATGTCCCTCTCCCTGGCAACGCTTTCCAGCTCCTCCTGGGGGACCCCAAGGCGTTCCCAGGCCAGATGAGATATATAATCCCTCCAGCGTGTTCTGGGTCTGCCCCGGGGCCTTCTACCAGTTGGACGTGCCCAGAAAACCTCTAAAGGGAGGCGTCCAGGAGGCATCCTAATCAGATGCCCGAACCACCTCAACTGGCTCCTTTCGATGCGAAGGAGCAGCGACTCTACTCCGAGCTCCCTCCGGATGTCCGAGCTCCTTTCCCTATCTCTAAGGGTGAGCCCAGCCACCCTGCGGAGGAAACTCATTTCGGCCGCTTGTATCCGCGATCTCATTCTTTCGGTCACTACCCAAAGCTCATGACCATAGGTGAGGGTTGGAACGTAGATCGACTGGTAAATCGAGAGCTTTGCCTTCCGGCTCAGCTCCCTCTTCACCACCACGGTCCGGTACAATGCCCGCATTACTGCTGATGCTGCACCGATCCGCCTGTTCATCTCACACTCCATCTTACCATCACTCGTGAACAAGAGATACTTGAACTCCCCCGTCTGGGGCAGTAACTCACCTCCAACCCAAAGGGGGCAGTCCACCGTTTTCCGGCTGAGAACCATGGCCTCGGACTTGGAGGTGCTGACTCTCATCCCAGCCGCTTCACACTCGGCTGCAAACCGCCCCAGTGCATGCTGAAGGTCACAGCCCGATGAAGCCAACAGAACCACATCATCTGCAAAGAAGCAGAGATGCTATTCTGAGGCCACCAAACCGGACACTCTCCTCCCCCCGGCTGCGCCTTGAAATCCTGTCCATGAATATCACAAACAGAATTGGTGACAAGGGGCAGCCCTGGCGGAGTCCAACACCCACTTGGAACGTGTTTGACTTTGTGCTGAGAATGCGGACACAGCACTCACTTCGGTTATATAGAGACCGGATGGCTTGTAGCAGCGACCCAGTACCCCATACTCCCGCAGTACCCCCCACAGGGGGGGACACGGTCGAAAGCCTTCTCCAAGTCGACAAAACACATGTAGACTGGATGGGCAAACTCCCATGAACCCCCCAGCAGCCCTGCAAGAGTAAAGAGCTGGTCCACTGTGCCACGGCCAGGACGGAATCCACATTGCTCCTCCTGGATCCGAGGTTCGACAATCGGTCGTAGTCTCCTTTCCAACACCCTGGAATAAACTTTCCCGGGGAGGCTGAGCAGTGTGATACCACGGTAATTGGAGCACACCCTCCAGTTCCCCTTTTTGAAGATGGGAACCACCACCCCGGTCTGCCACTCCACAGGCACTGTCCCCAACCTCCACGTGACACTGAAGAGGCTTGTCAGCCAAGACAGCCCAACAATGTCCAGAGCCTTCAGCATCTCAGGGCGAATCTCATCCACACCTGGCGCCTTGCCACCAAGAAGCTTTTTGACAACCTCAGAGACTTCTGCCAGGGAAATGGGTTAGTCCTCCCCCGAGTCTTCAAACTCTGCCTTCTCCACTGAGGACATGTTGGTTGGGTTCAGGAGTTCCTCAAAGTGCTCTTTCCACCGCTCGACAACATCCCCAGTCCAGGTCAGCAGCTCTCCTCCCCTGCTGAGCACAGCCTGGGCCAAGCCCTGCTTTCCCTTCCTGAGTCGTCTAACGGTTTGCCAGAACTTCCTTGAGGCCAACCAAAAGTCCTTCTCCATAGCCTCCCCGAACTCCTCCCACACCCGGGTTTTTGCTTTGGTGACCACCGAGGCCGCCGTCCTTCTGGCCTCCCAGTACCTGTCCGCTGCTTCAGGAGACCTCTGGGCTAGCCAAGCCTGAAAAGCCTCCTTCTTCAGCTTAATGGCTTCCTTCACCGCCGGTGTCCACCAGCGGGTTCTAAGGTTGCCGCCTCGACAGGCACCGACGACCTTCTGACCACAGCTCCTAGCGGCCACCTCAGCAATGGAGGCTTTGAACATGGCCCACTCTGTTTCCATGTCCCCAACCTCCCCCGGGATGCGCGAGAAGTTGTTCCGGAGGTGGGAGTTGAAGGTCTCGCGGACAGGGCCCTCCGCCAGACGTTCCCAGTTCACCCTCACTACACATTTAGGTTTGCCAGGTCTGTCTGGCAGCCGTCCCTGCCATCTTGTCCAACTCACCACCAAGTGGTGATCAGTTGACAGCTCTGCCCCTCTCTTCACCCGAGTGTCCAAGACATACGGCCGCAGATCTGACGATACGACCACAAAGTCGATCATCGACCTGCGGCCTAAGGTGTTCTGGTACCAAGTACACTTATGAACCACCCTATGCTCAAACATGGTGTTTGAGCATAGGGTGTGTTCGTGGTGTTAGCACAGAAGTCCAACAACAAAGCACCACTCGGGTTCAGATCGGGGAGGCCATTCCTCCCAATCACCCCCCTCCAGGTTTCACCATCATTGCCCACATGGGCGTTGAAGTCTCCCAGCAGAACTATGGAGTCTCCAGGTGGTATCCCTTCCAGGACGCCACCCAGGAACTCCAAGAAGGCCGGGTACTCTGAACTGCTGTTTGGTGCATAAGCACAAACAACAGTCAGAGCCTTCCTCTCAGCAACTTTCAGTCGCATCGAGGCGACCCTCTCGTTCCCCGGGGAAAACTCCAACACAGCGGCGCTCAGCCGGGGACTCGTGAGTATCCCCACACCCGCCCGGCGCCTTTCATCCTGGGCAACTCCGGAAAAGAAGAGAGTCCAGCCCCTCTCCAGGAGTTTGGTTCCAGATCCTGAGCTACGCGTAGAGGTGAGCCCAACTAT
This sequence comes from Macquaria australasica, assembly GCA_005408345.1. Classification (NCBI taxonomy): domain Eukaryota; kingdom Metazoa; phylum Chordata; class Actinopteri; order Centrarchiformes; family Percichthyidae; genus Macquaria; species Macquaria australasica. The sequence continues at coordinate 38,373 of SEMN01001499.1, forward strand.
GTCTAGCTGGTACCGCTCCACCTCCCGCACCAGCTCTGGCTCTTTCCCCGCCAGAGAGCTGACGTTCCACGTCCCTAAAACCAGTCTGCGACGCCGAAGGTCGGCACGCCCAGGTCCCTGCCCTTGCCTGCCGCCCGGCTTACACTGCACCCAACCCCGATGCCTATCCCTGCAGGTGGTGGGCCCAGAGGGTGGCAGCTCCATGAGAGGAAAGCTTATTGCTAAAACAGCATCTATCAAAAAAGCTAAAGAAGAATCCTATAAGAAGGAAAAGGAAAAACTGCTTGAAATTAAACGACATCAGAATACATGAAACTCCACATTACTACCAAATATTAAAGAAATTAGGGATAGCATAGACAAATTATTACGGAGATCACAGAGTTGGAAAAGATAAGATTTCTAAAGAGATAGGACCTATAGCAACCATATTACTAGCAAAAAGACTGAAAAAACAAGTGGATAGGACAATTTATAAGATAAGGGATACACTCACAAAGCAGATGGTCTATGGACCCAGAGAGGTTGAAACTATCTTCAGGAACTATTATGGAAATTTGTATAGCCAGCCTCCATCTGCTGACATAGACCAAATCAGCTTTTCTAGAGAAACTGGATTTACCAGTAATTGGGAACAACCAGAATGACCTTCTGACTTCACCCATTACAAAAACAGAAATAGAGCTAGTAATAACCGGTCTAAAAACAAATAAGTCCCCTGGCAATGACGGTCTACCATTTGAGTGATACAAAACATTCAGTGGACAACTTATACCACTACTTGAGTCTTCATTTAATTATACACTTAAACATGGTGTACTCAATATACAGATATTATGCAGACCTATATCAATATTGAACATGGATTATAATATATACCTCGATTATTGCACTTTATGAAGGACATTATAGATGAAGATGAGACAGTCTTTATTAAGGGATGCCAGACCCAAGATAACATAAGGAGAACCCTTCACATCATTACAATATGTTAAACACAGCAGCCTTAATAAGTCTTGATGCTGAAAAGGCATTTGATAGTGTACATTTCTGTATCAGGTACCCAGAAAATTTGGACTAAATGACAAGGCCATCCAATCTATTAAATAACTTTACCAAAAACCAGCTGCAAGGACAAACATAACTAGGCAGGGATGTTGTCTTTCACCGACCTTATTTGCAATTTTTATAGAGCCGCTGGCACAAGCAATTAGGCAGAATTAAGACCTGAAAGGGATAAAGGTTGGAAATGAAGAACATATTATTGGGCTCTTTGCTGATGAAGTGATCTGTTATTTAGTGGACCCCAATACATGCCTTCCTATATTAACCAATCAACTTGAGATGTTTGGCTTTTACTCTGTATATAAATTGAACGTGGCTAAAACACAGATCTTAACAATGAATTACTGTCCATCCAAAATTATACAACAAAAATACAATTTGAATTGAAGTTCTAAGGAAATGACATACCTCTGGGTTACTATAACAAGAGGAATTGATAAATATCAAAACTATATCAAAGTGGATCAGGACATATAGGACATACTTATTTCAGTCACTACCATTCAAGATCCCTGAAAACATTCCTCATTACTCATTCCTCATTGAAGACAGAGATGTAGCAAAGGATGTACTTGAACAGGTAGATACTGTTACTCGATTCACGTTAGATGACAGAGAAATAAAGCACAATGTGAATTTAGATGAAATTGGAATAATTAGAACCATAATTGGAATGTACAATTCAAAGAAATATAAAATAAGATCTACATTATATCAGCCCCTAATAGAGAGAAGAGGAAACACAACATTATATATAAAGCTGAAATGGGAAAAAGAACTAGGTGTGAATATTACAGAAGATGAATGGTTGCATATTGGAGAACACAACAGTCTACAACATCCTCACATACTTGGAGAGAGCATTGTTAAAAGAATGTAATTAGATTCTTTATTACACCCAAAATTAAGAACAAATACATGCCTAGCACAACCATGTTGGAGAAAATGTGGGGCAATAAATGTGGACCATTCCCATTTATTTTGGCTTTGTCCTAACATCATACAGCTTTGACAATTTTCATATGGTTATTTCCACAATTCTGGGCTATGATATACCTAGGTCATGTATAGTAATGTACTTTGATAATGTGACTGGAGATATTGTGTTAAGAAATGATTTGCTGAAAATCTTGTTGGCAGATTGTAAAAAGGCTATTAGGAAGAGATGGTACAAGGCAGCACCGCCAACACAAGATGGATGGCTGAAAACTGAGCTCAAGACAAGAGCATAACCATGGTATAGACATTGGGGGGGTCCAAATATTTTTAAAAGTGCATTTCCCACAATTCTATATTTATATATGAAAATTCACATATTTAGAACATAGTTTTGAGAACTACATTGATAATTTGAATTCACATTTAAAGGAATAGTCTGATTTCTCCGAGATAGTGGGCCTTTCTCAATCTGCGTTCTTCTCTGTACTCGTGTTCTTGTGTCCTTGTGAAACGTCATCTTTTGCGGCCCAAGTACTGTCCCAATACAAAAGTTTGCATTTCGCCAAGAACGGTTAAAATTCCCGGAAGTGTTCTCGACACGCCCATTTTACCGAGGATGCATCGGTTGGTGACTTGTATGGACTTGACAGCACAAACATCCCAGCATTCATTTCGGCAATCAAGCGGGGAACAGAGAGCGGCCAACAAACAACCAACAACGGTACGTTTTTTACAATTTTCGTATGGTATTTCATCACTAAATTCACTTCTGTGAGTGTTTGAGTCGAGAAGTTAACTGTGTACAATTCGAAAATTGTCAGTGTTACGAAAATTGATGGCGGATCGAAAATGTGCTCCAACGTTTTCGGAGCTGAGAAGCTCCACAACCTAGCTAGCTACCTGGCCTGGCCGGTCTGCGGGAGTGCCAGGCCGGCCAGTCACGCTCACAGAGCTCTCTTGCCCCACACAGACCAGGAGCAAAATGGCAGAGGAAAGCCAGGCCCACAACTGTAAGATATTTTTAATTTTCATACCGCTGTTATTCTGTCATTATATTGAGTAATGTTGTAACATTTTAACTTAAATCAAGGGACAACTGAGGAGACCAGGGCCCTCATTGAATGGCGGGCAGCGAATGAGGCCCTCTTCACTGGTCGGAGGAATTCCTCCAAAAATGGATGGGAGTGAGTATGCTTTTTGTGTGTTTGTATGTCAGGGGTGGTAGTGTGGTATTCAAACAGTGTAAATAGTGACAGGTTAAATCATTAGTACAGGTGACAGTTATGATGTAGTTACTGGTATGGTATGACAATGCAGAAAGTTATTATGAAGGCAGTATTGCACTTCAGCTGTGCATGGAAGAACTTGCACGCAGGAGTAGTTGAGTGACAGTTCTACAATTAAGTTGTTATGGTTAGTAATAGTATTAGTAATGGTGTTTAAGTTGTCCTCTGTTTGCTTTTGTTTTTGCTTTGTCCAGAGTTTTCGTGAACAAGTCAGGCCTGGCTATCACAGCCAAACAGGCCAAGAAGAAGTGGAATAACTTGAAGGAGAAATACAAGGTAACCTACCATTGTATCTGCTTTTCAGCGATAAAGTGGTAGGGCATGCCTGAGATGTTGATATGAAACTGTTTTGACTAGTGGAGAAAACGTATTATGTGGAATTCATCAGCTCAAAAGTCAAGCTATTTTTGGCATCAGTACAGCTTCTCTCACTATTGCAAGACATCTTAAAATAATGTTGTATAATAACTTGACATGAAGGGAATTTAAGCAGGACAGCGTTGCAACAAACACACATTAGACAACATTTGTGAAGCCATTGAAACTGTTTTGGGACTGCAAATATGTCCAACAATAAATTTCAGTGTTCATTAATTTAGACGTTATTTTTTAGGAACACAGGGATCCTCCAACAGGGAAAGGGGTGGAGGCAGGTGGGGTGACTGCTGCCACCTGGCAGTGGTACAGTGTAATGGATGCTGCACTCCAGGGGCAGCACTCAATAAGTCCGCCTCTGGTAGTTGCAGCAAACATGACTGCCACTACAGGTGGGGTTGTTACCTCCCTGTCCTCTGCCCCTCCCAAAGAACGGGCCAACCCACCACCAAGAAAGAGGGCCAGGGTCAGTGAGGCGCTCCTGGAGTTTATGAAGGAGCAGGCAGAGAGGGAAGAGGAGAGAGAGCAGCAGGCAGTGGCGAGGGAAGAGGCTAGGGAGAGAGCAGCCGCTGACTAAATATTTTAGAAGTTGAGTATGGTAGACAAATAAACAGTTGTACATAAAGTGGTAAATTTCAGGATGTGTTATTTAGACTTAAAGTGAGACCCCAAAGTTAATGGAGGTCAGAACAAGGCCTCCATAAGAATGTCATTGCCATTCTTATGGAGCGTATTTAAAAAAACAAAAGACAAAACAATTAATAACCATATACACAATAATTTGTAATTATTCATCAGAAAAGCAATATTAATAACAATTTTACATCACAGATAACAATTTAACTAATATAATGATGGTAATAATAATTGTAATTTAACCTTGGGGTTCACCCCCTCAGTTATAATCATGCTCCCTCAGACATGCAGCCAGCTCTCCAGGGGCAGACACCTGTGCAGCAAGTCTGGCACGGAGAGCTCCTGACCATCATCATCAGGAACATTCCCCTGATCTTCTTCATCCTCCTCGTGACGTTCCTCCTCCTCCTCCTCCAGCATATCGCCTGTCGACAGACAGAGGTTGTGGAGGATGCAGCATGCTGCTATAACTTTGGGGGCAAATAGAGGCAGAATCTCCAAAGCCCTAAGGAAGACGGCTCGCCAGCGGGTTTTTAGCATGCCAAAGGTGCGCTCAATGATGTTCCTGGCCTTGGCATGGTGCTTGTTGAAGTGTGCTTCAACTTGGCCTGATGATTAAAATACAGGTAACATAAAATCTATGTAGTGTTTCAAATGCAAAGTAACAGATGTAATAAATAATTTACCCTGTGTATTCTTACCCGCTACATGCTGGCAGTATGGCGTCATGAGGGTGACAGGATGCTGCAGGCATGGGTAGCCCCCATCTCCAAGAAGAAAGAAGCCAGCTGGTGGATAGAAGGCCTCCATGTACATTGGCGATCTCCGGAGGACAAGGGCGTCATGGACTGACCCTGTGTTGCCAATGTAAGTGTCCAGAAATGTCCCTTTGCTGTCACACACACCCTGGAGTACCACTGAAGGGAAGAGCTTGCGGTTGATGTAGCACTTCTTTTGTGGTTCAGCAGGTGGGAGTATTCTGATGTGACACCCATCTATTGCACCAACCGCACAGCGGAATGCCTCGTGGCCAGCAAGGTGAGCAAAGCCTGCCCCCACCTCCTCCATCTCTTGTGGCTTGGGGAAATGAATAATCCTGTGAAGGATGGCCATCATTTCTTCCACTACACTGTGGACTATTCTGCCAACTGTGGCTCTCGGCATGGCGAAGATGTCGGCTGTCACTCTGTATGAGGTGCCGCATGCAAGCCAGTAGAGACAGACAGCCACCTCAATTTCATGGCTCCATCCATGTGGCTTTTGCCGAGGTAACATCCGTACCAGCACATTGATGGTCTCCCTGGAGAGCCTAAACGCTGGTTTCAGGTCAGCCTCAGAGAAGAACGTGCAGAGGATAGGCACATAATTGTTGTGCATACCTCAGAGAACGTGTTTGATCCTGTGTTTTAAAAAAACTAATATTTAATATGTACTCTACTTATCAGTTAACATTCTAAAAGTATTTATTTATTTATTATTAGTTATTAAATGTTTACATTGTTCATGAGTATTTCACCTAGATGTATTTAATATTATATAATGTAAAATGTATTTATTCATTGTTCTTTTATCAGGCTCTCAATACACATTATTGATCATTTATTCCATTATTCTTTGTGTTGCCCCTATTATGACAATGTCTGTTCAATTTGTATTCCATTAATTCTATTCTGGTTATTTATATTTCATTAAAAAAATCTGCAAATGTGAGTGTGAACTTCTTTTGATATTAAGTGTACAGAGTGTATAGTAATTCAATTTACTCAAATCATCAAACTGCCTGTTATTGATTGCACAAGGAAACTATAGTTATGTATCCTATTCATTCAGGGTTCTCCCCATCAACAGTATCAAATGATAGTCTTGACTGATGTAATCAATTGTAAGACTGAGTGTTTTTTTTGCTGGATATTAACAAGGGGCTAGGCCTACAGCATCACTGTTACACTGTTTGGGGAGAACCCTGTTATTCATGTTTTATACCTTTAACATTTCCATCTACTGTATCGTATTTATTCTGTTTATTTTCCATTATTATTAAAGTTAAGCACTGCTTTAAACTTTAAAAGATAACTTAAGATAGCAAAACACCGTCCCATACTACTACTCCTCATCCTCGCTCTTTTCGCCTCCAGTCTCCTCCTCAGCTCAGCAGCCTCCTCTTCTGCTTCTCGGTAAAGCATACCGACGGTAGCTGCCAACATTGCCCGGTCCATCTTTGTTCGTAGTTATTTTACCCTAATGCAAATGTGAACCACAAACAATAGCCTTTACTGGGGGTTTTTCCCACCGTTGCCTAGTGATGTACAGAAAAGTCTTGGCTCGTGACACTTAGAAGCACTTTGGAAAAATAAATAAATAACAACAGAAGCAGTATGAAAGGGGACTGTCGTTGCTTTATTATTATAAATAGACATTACATTATCGTTAGTGTACAGTTGTGAAGTAATCAGCTGAGGGTTGTTTTGGGTGATAAAGCCTGGCTGTTATTTTGGAGCACTGCAGGCGGCCTCTGCTGGGGGTGTTGCGCAATACCAGCAAGCACGCATCGTCTCAAACTGTCAGCAGCGTTCTGTGTGCTTGTGACCTTGCGAGTTCATTCTTCCAAGAACGACTAGCAAGAGCGTTCTCCCCAAGAACACAATACTGTCCTTTGCATTCTTGGGTTTGAGAAAGGCCCAGTGGCTGCCCCTCCACTTCATTTTGTTTTGGTCAGTTGCTTAATGTTTACTGTTTTACAAGCTAAAACAAGCAACTTCTTCCAAACCTGGTTTTGTGTCAACAAGACACTTTGCTCATTTTTGCTTGTCAGCTGTTTAGTATTTCATGGAAAATTGGTGTCTTAATCTGATTAAGATGGGAGTATTGCTGTCCATGTAACCACAATCATTCACACACAAGATGCAGTTACCTGTAGTGCCTTACTACCTATTTAGCTGGATTCTTACACTTACTGTCTATGTGCTCTACTAAATTGCATTATAGTATATAATACACATTGCAATATCTCACCTGTTAATGTGTATCTCCAGAGCATGCCCCTGTCTAGCCACTGCTTTCGGCATGCCTCTCCCTCCCTGTCTATGTGCTGCCTGCATTGTGACCAGATATCATTATTTTACCTAAAGAACAATGACTGAACTAATTTGATACACTGAATATTCTGCTTGTATTACTAGTTTTATTTACTTTAATGTAATCCTGCTGTTTAGCTAGCTATATATTAAGTGTATAAAGAACAGTGTACAATGTACAGTAATAACAGTTACCTGAAACGTTAGATATTGCCTTATCTACTAACCTAACATTACCTATTTTGGTAGCTAGTAACTTACTGTCTAAAAAAAAACTTGTATGTCCAGCTGCCGGTCGTGCTTTCTAAGCTTTTTAGGTAACGTTACTTCCTCCATTTGCTCACCTCAACTGACTGACCAAATTAAAAAACCCACCAGATTACCATCAGAGCACAGAACGACTTTAGGTGGATTAGAACATTAGGAGATCTGATTCTGAGCTTCATTAGCAAACATTGATAGCAACAACAACATGTTGACGGTGTAAATCAAACAACTGCGAGTTGTGTGCACTAGAATGGGAGCAACCAAGTGTACAATTGGGAGGGGGGGGTCACACACTTATGTTTTCCTTAACAAACAAAAATAAATTGGAAAAAAAATAAATAGGAAATACCAAGAAACAGATCTGTTGACAGGGTTCATTCATGACATATTTAACATATTTCCTACTGTATATTGGGGGGTGGCAGATAGGTAGTTTCTCAGTATTGGGGGGGGGGGGGGGGGACAAGACCCCCCCAAAGAATGCGTGGTTACACCCTAGGCTCAAGAGGAGCGTTGTCAAGAGAAAGGGGAGAAATGGACAATGACAAGATAAGAGAATGAACCACTGAATAAGCCACAGAAATGGATGGGTTTTGTGGAGAGAAGAGCAATCCAGACCTTTTCATGTTTGTTTGTTTGTTTGTTTTTTTGTTTGTTTTTCGTTTTTTGTTTCTTGTTGCCATGGAAATGGTGGCTGCCTATTCAAGTCAGTTTTATTTAAATAGTGCCAAATCATAACAAAGTTATCTCAGGGCACTTTTCATTTAGAGTAGGTCTAGACCGTACTCTTTATATTTACAGAGATCCAACAATTCCCACTATGAGCAAGCACTAAGTGACAGTGGCAAGGAAAAACTCCCTTTTAACAGGCAGAAACCTTGAGCAGAACCAGAACCAGGCTCTGGGTGGACAGTCATCTGCCTCGACCGGTTGGGTTGAGACAGAAAGAGACAGAGAGGGAGAAAGCGAGAGCAGGAGGAAAGAACACAGTAGTACAGTACAATTCCACATAGAGACGTAAAGTAATAATAGTGGTAATAGTATTGATGTTAATATTAATAAATATAATAATAATAGCTATCTAATAATAGTAATACTAATAATAAGACCAATAACAATAATAGCAGCAATGGGTGTTGAGCAGGAACATGGGGGCAGCAGGTGGCCTGCAACCATAGATTCAGACACTACAGCTCCGGAGGCAGAAATACCTGCAGAAAGCAACAGAAGGAGAGAGAGAGAGGAGAGAAAGCACACAACTACGGGAAAGGGAAGAAGTCGAGTTGGTAACATGCATTAATGGGATAAGAATGCCTACAGATGGAGGAGGAGAGAGGAGCTCAGTGCATCATGGGAAGTCTCCCGGCAGTCTGGGCCTATAGCAGCATAACTAAGGGATGGTTCAGGGCTCACTTGAGCCAGCCCTACTCTAAAGCTTTATCAAAAAGGAAAGTCTTAAGCCTACTCTTAAATGTGAGGAGGGTGTCTGCCTCCTGAACCCAAACTGGGAGCTGGTTCCACAGGAAATGAGCTTGATAGCTGATGGCTCTGGCTCCCATTCTACCTTTGGAGACTCTAAGAACCACAAATTACCCTCCATTCTGGGAGCACAGTGCTCTAGTGGGGTAATAGGGTACTATGAGTTCTTTAAGATATGATGGTGCCTGACCATTAAGGGCTTTGTAGGTAAGGAGCAGGATTTTAAATTCTATTCTGGATTTTACAGGGAGCCAGTGTAGAGAAGCTAATATGGGAGAAATATGATCTCTTTTCCTGGTTCTTGTCAGTACACATGCTGCAGCATTCTGGATCAACTGGAGAGTCTTAGGGGACTTATTGGGGCAGCCTGATTGTAGGGAGTTGCAATAATTCAGCCTAGACTTAACAAATGCATGGTCTAGTTTTTCTGCATCTTTTTGAGACAGGTTGTGCCTGATTTTTGCAATGTTAAGTAAGTGAAAAAAGGCAGTCCTTGAAGTTTGTTTTATGTGGGAGTTAAAGGACATATCCTGATCAAAGATAACTCCAAGATTCCTTACGGTGGCGCTGGATGCCAGGGCAATGCCATCTAGAAAAACTATATCTTTAGATAATGTGTTTTGGAGGTGTTTGGGACCAGATACAATAACTTCAGTTTTGTCCGAGTTTAACGTCAGAAAATTGCAGGTCATCCAGGTTTCTATGTCCTGAAGGCATTCTTGAAGTTTAGCTAATTGATTGGTTTCGTCTGGCTTGATCAATAGATATAATTGGGTATCATCTGCATAACAATGAAAATGTATGTGTACGTAATAATATTGCCTAACGGAAGCATATATAAGGTGAATAGAATTGGTCCAAGCACAGAACCTTGTGGAACTTTGGCATGCACAAAGGATTCATCGTTAACATGTACAAACTGATATCGATCTGATAAATAGGACTTAAACCAGCTTGGTGCGATGCCTTTTAATGCTGATTAAATGTTCCATTCTCTCTAATAGGATGTAATGGTCAATCTTATCTAATGCAGCACTAAGGTCTAACAAGACAAGTACAGAAACAAGTCCATTGTCTGATCCAATTAGAAGGTCATTTATAACTTTCACCAGTTCTGTCTGTGCAATGATGGACTCTATATCCTGACCGAAATCCTCGAATAAGTTAATACTGTGTAGGAAGTCACACAACTGATTAGTGACTGCCAAAACCCCTGGATCAAAAGTAGGCTTTTTTAGAAGAGGTTTAATTACAGCTACTTTAATTCTTTAAGCAGCCTAGTTGGGACGGGGTCTAAGAGACGTTGATGGCTTAGATGAAGAAATCATTGAAGTTAGTTGGGGAAGGTCGATGGGAGAAAAGCACTTTAACTATATATCAGGTTTTACAGTTGTTTCTAAGGTTCCTGTGTTTGAAGATAAGTCGGTACCGGCTGAGGCAGGAGGTGATGAATTTAGTCTCTAATAGTTAGAATTTTATCATTAAAGAAGTTCATGAAGTTGTTACTACTGAGATCTATAGGAATACATGGCTCAATAGAGCTGTGACTCTCTGTCCTATATGTTTTAAGACTATCTTGCCAGACTAAACGTGATTTTTCCAGATTGATGGAATGCCATTTCCTTGCAAGTTTTCGTAATGTTTGCTTTAATTTGTGGGTTTGGGGGTTATACCATGGAGCTAACCTGTTGTTTTATTATCTTTTTTTTTTTAGAGGGGCAATAGAGTCGAGTGTCATTTGCAGTGAGCCTGCAGCACTATCAACAAGATGATCAATTTGGGAGGGACTAAAGTTAGCATAGGAGTCCTCTGTTACATTGAGCCATGGCATTGAATTAAATGCTGATGGAATCACTTCCTTAAATTTA